>BRDA01011673.1:97014-109514 GCA_036984385.1 Crenuchus spilurus | reverse complement strand
GTACAGTATTGTAGGTTAAGAGCTATCAGAGAGCTGTCAGTAATGTTAGCAGAGCAGTTAACATAATCACTGAATTTGTTGACAGGTAGCTAAAGTTAATTCCATCTTAACCACTTATTTCAGTTCAGGATCACGGTGAGTCATCTGCCCCTTCACCAGGTGCAGGGCATTACACTAGCTTAGCTAAACCTAGGACAGGGTGCCAATTCATTGCTGATTACATACACACCAGCAGCATTTGGAGTACCCAATTCACCTGACGTTTTTGGTCAGTGGGAGGAAACTCATGCAGACACGAACACCTCAGTGATGAGAGGCAAGCATACTAACCACCAAGTCTCCCGCTAATGTTAGTTATGCTTTAAAACAATTAGTTTTGTATTGTCTGTACAAATTGAGAGGTTTTCCATGTTCTTGTAAGTTTTTTTTCCAGGAATCTAATCAACTGGCCATTGTAACAGTGTTTTACAGCAGAATTTAGTCATAACTTTAAGCTACATTTAAAATATGACCAGGTGCAACTGGTTGAATGTTAGTAGCTCGTAAACCTGAAGCCTGGTGCAACTGGCTGCAGGTGTAATATTCCTCATCTACAGAAATCAATGGAAGGTCCACACAAATATACTAATACAGATTTGTGTGAGTGTGTGTCTCCTTTTCTTTCTTCCCAGTGGGCTCGCCTGTAGTTCTTTTTCAGTGCCCAGCATGTGACATTACTCACTTTCACTCTTTCTCTCCTTGATTTGAACCCTCTCTCTCTCTCTCTCTGTCTTTCTCTCTCTTTATGAAACCTCTCCTCTAGAGAAATCTCAATGTGTGGCTCATGGCAGGAGAGAGAGAAAAAAGGAGACAAAGGCCCTGATTTGAAAACTTAATTATACCCCTGGAAATGCATGTCATCAGAACAACAATGAGATATACATCGTTGAGTAGTTAATTGGCCGTGAAAAGGGCTCTCTTTTTAGACCGCAACACCAAAACAGCTTCTGCAAGGCTAGCAAGCAGAGGAGCAATTACGAGTTCACCCGAGTGCTGTTCGGATGGCACAGCGACTTAACCCTGCCAAGCCCAGACTAGACTCAGGGGAGCCCTACACCATGCCAGTCTCTATGACAACACAGCCTACGCTGTCATTCACATAGATACCTGTGAGCCTCTCCTGGTCCTGTGTGTGTGAGTGTGTGAGTGTAACTGTGCGTGAGAGAGAGCTCAGGTGGGCGAATGAGAGATGTGTTGAGGAATACAGAGTTAGTGTGGGGGAAGACGCGCCATCAGTACAGGGTCAGAAGGACACACTACATTCACACCTGGCCACATTAACACGTCTCTGTCACACAGAGTCTACTCTTCCTGTTTTTCTATATAAATCCAAGGAATTCTCTCTGAGAAAGTTTGTTCCGTCTGTTTACACATTTTATAAGAGCTAAAGAGAGAAAACAGCATCAGTTCATACATAGTTTATGGTATAAAAGATGACAGCTTGTTTTGTCATCTATGATTAATTTAACTAACAAAAGAGCTCTGTATGTACTACTGACGTAGTTCTAGATTACTTATGCAGCAGATGCATTTACACTTGGCTTAGCTGCATCTCCAACATGTCTCAAAGCACCTCGAGAGCAATTCATCTTTGATGTGTATTGGTTGCATTTATATTCAATGTTGTTGGTGGTGTTCACATTGTGTGTTTTGCTTTGGTAAGGTGACCTTGTGAATGTGGAAGGCAATATAGAAATAAAATAAACTATTAATACAGATGATGCAGTGCTATCAGTGGGTATCTATTTTATATCAATATCAGAAGAAAATGCAGGATCAGAGGAAAAATTAAACAAATCCTGTAACAGATGCATGATTCTTCTTTCTCACATGTGTTTCTTCCTGTGGGAGAGGTGAGTTTCAGTATGAGAACCTAATACAATTCAACATGTCCAAATAGCTGAGGATAATGGAGAGCTGACGATAAAACAGAGAGGAAAAATTTACGTCTCTCAAAATGAGAGGAGAACTGAGGAAAAACAGAGAGAGAGGAGAGAAGAGGTGCACAGTATGGAAGAGAAGTGTCTGAGAGAGGAGGTGAATGATGAGAGAAGCTGCTATGAATTGAGTGGATGGTGCTGATAGGGCATTTGTCTTAACATGTGGGAATTGAAACTGCAAATGTGGATGTTCAGGTTTTGTACGTAATGTTTCAGGGCATGAGTTAGGAATGTGAAAACCTGCTCTTGGATTTTGCAAGCACCTGTTCCTCTTCCCTGTTTTGCTTGTTTGGGATTTGTGTCGGAAGTTGGCCACAGCAGTCTTTGAGATTCACAATATGTTCTGAAGTCTCCTTATTCAGCTATGCCAATCTAAATACAGCATTCCACTCCAGGCCACCATTAACGAGTTTGAGTTTAAAGTAAGTCATTTTGAAACGTAAAAGCTTTTAAAGAAGAAATATTAGGTTAATGTTGATATGGGGTGATATTTCAGTATACTGATATCAGTAAAGGAAAACAATGTAGATGTATTCTCAGTTATTAATATCTATAGGGTGGCACATTGGCTTTATAGTTAGCATGCTTGCTAGCGATGACGTCTTTGGTTAAGATAGATGAAGTCCCCATCTAGGTGGAGTTTCAGTCTTCTTCCTGTGTGTGGGTCTCATGTTTTCTCTCACACAGTGGAGGTTTTAGCCCATTTGGAACCCTGGGTGAACAACCCCATCACTGGGTGACTGCCCATACCACCCATTTCAGAAACCGTGACTGCTCCCACAGACCCAGAAATAGAAAGTCAGGTGATTTGGGCACTAAGTTGTCCTGGTGTGAGTATGTATGTCTGTGTGTGTCCCCAACAATGGATTGGCACCCTGTCCTGGCTACAGTTAAATTAGTGGAATGCCCTGGGCACGCCCAATGAAGGAGCACAACCTGACCAGGATTAAACTGTTAAAAAGATGGATGGATGAATATTTATACCATGAAAGTACATGAAATGTAAATATGTTCTCTGGTAATAATGCTGCTGAAGGTTTTGGGTCAAATGGAGCTTTCTCCGCCACTCTCACACAAGTTCAGTCAACTGCACAGAAAATGCTGTAAAAAGGTTTTTTCATGCACTCAGTGTGCTGCATCTCATTGCAATGTGTATTAATATAAGTTATCAGTTGTCCTCTGTTTGTAGCTGTTGTTTGCAAATAGAAACAACTGATGATTCAGTGTTGATTGGTTGTGTTTATTTTTCCACTGTCTTTTAGATGTAAATGCCTGTGGCCAGTTGAGCGGTGTGGAGAGAGTGATCTGTACACGTTCTCTGGCTGTTAATGTGGCTGACTAACTTGCGGCGCTCCCTTTGAATGCAGTCTAAATTTGTTTAGTCTATATTGGTTTCTTTTACACAGCACTGTCTCCAATTTACTGTATATCAAATCAGGATGCAAATATAACACAAACTCTTGGCAAATGCGATTTCCATCTCTTTTTCTCCCCTCTCCTCCTGCTCTTTTTCTAGCATAACAATCCGTGACATCTTCTGTATTGATATTCAAATTAGGATGAAGCTTTGGACGGACTTAGAATGAATTCACCAGCTATTTATACATAGAGCATATTATATCCAGCGCTTTGCTTCATTGCTGTTCAGGCTTAGTGAGGAATTACTGAGGCATAAACAAACACATGTAGGCCTCATGCCTTCCCCCTGCTTTTGTTCTTTTTATCTCCTCTCACAAAACAATGGTGGCAAAAAAGATCATGCAATTGTTCTGTTGCGTCTCAGAGAGAGAGACACATAGAGAGAGAAAGAGAAATTATAGAGAGAAAAAGGGAAGAGTGAAGGAAGAGTGAATGGGAGATTGGAGAGAAAGTAGAAAGTGAGAGAGATCAAAGAGAATGCAGAGAGAAAGAGGGAGAGATTATAAAAGGAGAGTGGAAGTTAGAGAAGAGAGTGGGAGAGAAAGGAAAGAGAAAGAAGAGAGTGAGAGAGATAAAAACAGTGAATAAGAGAAAGTAACAAAAACATATTGCGAGAGAAGAGAGAGAAAAGGGGACAAAGAAAAGGGGAAAAAGAGTGGAGTGAAAGATAGAAGACAATGAAAGAAACAAAGAAAGAGAAGAGAGGTAGAGAAAGAAGAAAGCAAGAGATAAAAGAGAATGCAGAGAGAAAGGAAAGGGAGAAGAGATTTAGAAAGAAGAGAGTGGGAGAGAGAATGGAAAGAGAGAGTAGAATGAAAGAGGGGAGAGAAAGAAAAGAAGAGATAAAAGAGAAAACAGTGAATAAGAGAAAGAAAGGAGATGGGAATCCCTGTGAGAGAAGAGAGAGAGAGAAAGAGAGACAAGAGTGAGAGAAAGAAGAGAGTGAGTGAGAGATAGAATAGAGAAAGAAGAGAAAGTGAGAGAGAAAAAGAGTGGAGTGAGAGAGATAGAAGAAAGTGAAAGAAAGAAAGAGAAAGGTAGAAAAAGTGAGTGAGAAGGATAGAAGTGAGACAAAGAAATGAGAAAGAAGAAAATGTGAGAGTAAGAGAAGAAAGTGAATTGAGAAGGATAGAAGTGAACGTGAAAAAAGAAAAGAGAGAAGAGAGCATAAGAAACAGAGAGAGGAGAGAAAAATAGAATAAAAGATAGGAAAGGATAGAAGAGGAGATGAGAAGATAGGAGAGCAGATGAGATGAAGGAGAGGGAGAGAGTATAGTTTGCCTAAATGAAGAGAAAGTGGAGCGGTCATGGAGAGGAGAGAAAAGTCTCATTGCAGAATCTCCCAGAAGGTCTTGTTATTTTCATCATCACTCAAAGGCCAACAAGCTCTCCCTCCCATGTTGTGTGTGTTTTTTCCATCCTCCACTTTAAGAGCTCTTTTCCTCTCTCTCTCTCTCTCTCTCTCTCTCTCTCTCTCTCTCTCTCTCTCTCTCTCTCTCTCTCTCTCTCTCTCTCTCTCTCTCTCTCTCAGAGGGGTGTTTATGTTCTATTAGGATCCTCTACTAGTGTGACAGCTGCTTAAGGGAGTGTGGAGCTGGCCGGCTTTTCAGGCTTTGAGCTTAGCCTCTCTGGGTCTCCTCTCAGTCGGAGGTGTGTTGACTCAGCCTGTGGCCCATTAGCTGTTCAGGTGTGAGACCCCCAACCTTTCCCCACCCGCTGGGCTCTGATCCGGTTCGGCTGTACTGGTGGTCCACATCAGAGACATTATCAAAGAGACAGTATACTCACTTAAATATGAACTGAATGCAATGATGGATAGAAAGGATTTATATTTCACATTCACAACGAAGTGTAACAGAACTGAATTGCCAAAGTGCACTAAAACATAAAGTATGTTCAATGAAGCTTCATATAAATATATACATGATTAATATGATACAATTCTTGGCTTAGGCATATGATTGTAGGAAAAAAATGTGTCTTAAGTGACCAGTTCTGATCCAAGATCTGTGATTCTGGAAGATTCAGATCCAACACACCGGAGTCTGATATTCAGATGAGCCTGAAAGTCTTGATTACCTGTAATCATGTATGTTAGATTGAGGTTGGAGCTAAACTGTGCAGGGTGATAGATCTCCAGGACCAGGACTGGGCATCACTGTCTTAGAAAAGCTGGTTTATAATTTTTAGAATTATATTGAGTTCCATCATTCATTCATTCATTCATTCAAGGTTAGTTAACTAGTTTCAAAAGTTTAAAAAAATAACAATAAATTAACCATGCACTGAAAAGTACTGGAGGAAAACATATAACTCATAAAATATTTTTTATGCTTTTATTTTCTTTAAGTGTATTAAAATCTTACATTTGTGTAGAACCTTGGTATATAATTTAAAAAGTATTTTTAACCTTAGTTTAAACTTTACAAATTATTTTATACTTTGGTATAGACTTTATAAGGCATTTAAAATATTGGTGTAGACTTTGAAAACTATTTTAAACCTTGGTATTTTAAAGACTTTAAAATAAAATCTTGGTATAGATTTTAAAAAGCATGACCTTGGTATAGACTTTGAAAATAATTTTAAACATTGGTATAGGCTTTAAAAAGCATTTTTAAACTTTGGTATAGACTGTTCTTGGGTGAATGAGATGTGTTGGTTTTGTGCCAGACAGTGTTTCCTTGGTGGCTTAAAGGTTTTTACATTTTAAGGATTTTAAACTCGAAATGACCTTTCCTATTTTTGTCTGTCAGTAAAGGCTTTTTTCTGGTCATTGTTCCATAAAGCCTAGCTCTATGGAGTGTATGGCTTATTGTGGTCATATGGACAGATACTACAGTTTCTGCTTGGAAACTCTGCAGCTCCTTCAGGGTTGCTTTTGGTCTCTGTGCTGTGACTCTGATTGTGGCCCCCTCTTGGCAGGTTTATTGTGGTACCATGTTTTTTCCATTTCATGATAATGGATTTGATGGTGCTGCATGGGATCATCAGAGATTTGAATATTTTTATAACCCAACCCTGACTTATACTTCTTAACAACTTTATCACTGACTTGTTTGGAGATCTTCTTGGTTGTGGTGGTGGTGTTGTTTGGTTAGTGGTGCCTCTTGCTTTTTAGTGGTGCCTCTAAGTGGTGTTGCTGCCTGTGTGGCCTTTCAGAAAATCATACATATACATATCACTTATCACATTAAAATAACATTATCATTGTTAATTTTATGAGCTCCACTGACCATATAGGTACACTTCTTAGTTCTACAATTACAGGCTGTAGTCAGTCTTTTTCTCTGTATACTTTATCAACCTCCGTTCACCTTGTTCTACAATAGTCAGGATTTCACAGAGCAAATATTATTTGGGTGGTGGGTCATTAGCACTGCAGTGACACTGATGTGGTGGTGGTGTGTTAGTGTGTTCACTCTGTTCATTGTGGTCCCTATGTTAAACACACCTGTTTTTTGTTTTTTTGTTTTTTAACTCAGTAGCTCATCTGTTGCTGCAGCAATTAGTTATCCTCATGTACTTTATCAGTGATCACAGGGCTCTGCTCACAGGATGCTACTGTCTGGACACTTGATTGGTAGACTATTGTCAGTCCAGCAGTGACACTGAGGCGTTAAAAAACATCAGTAGCGGATCCACTCATACCAGCACAACACACCACCACAACATCAGTGTCAGTGCTGAGAATGATCCACCACACAAATAATACCTGTTCTGTGGTGGTAGTGTGGCCACTGAGGAACAAGGTTAATATGTTCAGAGAAACAGATGAACTACAGTCTGTTATTGTTGAACTTCAAAGTGAGTGAAGATACAAGATGGTCTTCTATGATGGGAAAATATTATTTGCTGTAAGGACTTTGTCCAGACACAGGCTAGACTGTGTTCTCCATTCAGAAAGTATGAGGTGCATGTGTCTGAGTGGAGTAGAAAGTGGGATGATGGAGGAAAGCTCCAGACCCCTGTAGTGAGATGCTCACACTCTGCTGGACCCCTCACACCACAGGATGCTCACCTATTCTGCCACAACTGCCAGAGTTCATCTGTGTTTTAGAAAAGACACCAACAACCCACAGCTCACTTAGAGTCTACAACATTTAGAGCTCCAGTCCTGCTTCAAAGAGAATGATCAGGCTGATAGCAGTATCTTATCTGCTGAACTCTGAGCTCATTATACAGTTAATCTTAAGACTCAATTTAAAGCACTTGTACAATTATATAAGCAATATTTTAGTGATGTTATAATGCTAATAATTAATCACCATTAAATAATTTAAAATATAAATTTTACAGTAACTGCTATCTATCTATTGCTATATCAGAATATTATGAATAACCATGCATCTGCTTTGCAGGCCCAGTTGTTTGCTAAATGGTGATCCCTGACACGTTACTTGTTGCTCCTGTGTTCATTATAAAGGTTAATATGTTCCACTATGGTGTTCTGTAATACTCTCCACAGTCATAGTGTATAGTGTGTAGTATATAAACCTTGTTGAGTATAATGTTTTAAAAGTTGTAATGTGAGGCTTAATCATACATGCAGTTTACAAAGTCTGATATTTATATAATTAGTCTGATATTTATATAATTAATATGATATTTATATTATTAGCCTGATATTTATATAATTAGTCTGATATTTATATAATTGTATATAGTTATGACATGTTCAGCATTGTAGATAACTATTATATGTTAGATATTGTGCTTATTGTACAGCCTATGTTGTACTGTTGTGTCAAAAGACTGTTATTGTTGTGTTAACTGACTTATCTTCATGTTGGACTGCTTGGTTAAAATGTAGTTTGAGGTGACTCCTAAGTTTACTGGCTGGTGTTGGCTTATAATAATCTATGGAGCAAAAGGGGGCAATGATATTTGTCGTAGCATGTGTCACATCGCTCATATATCGGCAACGATCTTCCTTCTTGTATGGAAATATGCATTGCAACACATATAACCGTTGTAAACCTCCTTTAACATTTGCAGTTTACATGTGTTTACCGCTTATGCGCTGCCACTGGCGCAAAACTGCTGCAGTAAATCCGTGGCTCTGTGGCTCCGCAGTCAGATCGTTCTCCATAGGGCCCGCACTGGTAGGGCAGCCTATAGTCACGTGACAGCACGGAGAGCAGCGTCTTAAAGGAACATGAACGTACCGCCAAAAAAGACAAAACGACTTTTCTTTTCATTTTTTTAAGACACCAAAAATACCGACATGGCCAAAATGATGTCGGTTATTGTCATAAATTTCAGTATCTGTAAATTTTCGGTTTCAGTTTCTAGTACCCTGTCATTATGCCCTTTTGGAAATCAAATCACATCCTTTGCCAGTGAGGATGGTTTTACACTCTGCTACAACTAGAGTTGCAACTGTATGATATTTTCAAGGTATTTTCAAGTTACACTGACTCTTAAAGAAATAACAACAAAATGTTTTATGTTTAGCAAACACTTTATTGCAGATGAAACTTGGAACTATCTTTAATAACAGTTGTGTATAAAATGTCTCCTTTAAAAAAAGGGAAGCCAAAACATAAGGATCATCCTTTTGCACTGTCTAAATATAAAAGTTCATAATTTTTGTCATAAGAAATGTACATATGTATCTACTGCTGCTTAACATAGCATTAAGATGCTAGAAGTGATACTTGTACTGTTTATGTAGATACAAATGTCTTCAAGCACTGTTTGTTTATGTTAAGAAAATAGGTTTTAAGTGGTTCAGAGTGAATGGCAGTAAGATTCTGGTAGTGTTTTCTTACCATGTGTTGCGTTACGGTTTGTGTTGCATCTTATAGGAACAACCTAAGCATTTTTGAAAAGTTTTTTTTTTTTCTTCATGTGTACAGTCTGGAATAAAGAACCAGTTGTTTTTGTTCATCCTTACATGATGTCTTGTGGAGTTTTTCTCAGAATAACGCAGACATGAGTAAAGTTGCTTCAGTCACCAGAACCTTTTTCAGCTCACACATCTCCTTTAGCTGCCACTTTACGTCCACAGGCTTTTTAAATGAGATACCCATCCTCACGTCTGTTCTGCAAGTATCTGACGTAGTCCCACACTGCAAATTTGATGCTGTGTGATTGAGGGTTGCGCCAGTGTCCGAGGCAGAGCGAAATTGCACATGCGCGGTTGAGCTTCTCAGCTGGCTTGCCTTTTTCCTTTATTACCAGTAATAAGCAAATGCCCACGGCATGATATGTGTGCATTTTAAAACCATGGTATACCATAAAACTGGTTACCACTGCACTGCAACCCTAGCTACAACTGACTGGTGTGCTCTCTTAATTATACATGCAGCAAACCATGTCATGTAGCATCTGTGACGTCCCAGGCTGAGTTCCAAACCAGGGGTGGTCATAATATTCTCATATGATTGTGCATGTATGCCTACAGAAACCATTTGCTGAGGGTGGTCCTCTGAAGACCTTAAGATCTTTTCCTTGATGAACCCAGAGCTGCAACGCTAAGCCAGGTGCTTAATTTCTCGAGATACCTAAAATGTATTTTTAGGTTCTTAGAGCACTGCATTTGATATTCAAAGCACCTTGAGTTTTTGCAGTGTACATGGTCTACCATGGCTATTAGTTGACCACAATGTAATTGTTCTTAGAGATCACTCTTTTAGTCATGTAATTAGCATAAACATGGCAGGACTTGACTCTGTAACCCATACATAATGTATCTGCATTATCTTGAAGCTGTGGTGGACCTTTAGCCATGGTGTATGATTTGAATGATACATAATGCTGCATTTACATGTATTTACATATACAGTGTGCATTTCCATGTCACTGCAGCATCTTCAGTTATTTGTCTGTGCTTGACTCACCAGGACAACTGAAGAATACAAAATCATATACAGCTCTGGAAAAAAAGACCACTACAAATAATCGGCTTCTGTTATTTTACTATTTATAGATGTGTTTGAAAAATTAACATTTTTGGTTTAATACTGTAAATTGCTGACTTTTCTCCCAAATTCCAAATAAAGATACAGTCATTTAGAGCATTTATGTGCAGAAAATAAACAACTTCAGAAGTCAGTATTTGTTTTTTCCTGTATTTCATTTAATGGCTGTCCATCTTTCTTTTACTGACATTTGAGAGGGTTCATTTCTAGAGATTTGGTTGGACTTTGGAAGTTTTTATGGCTGTATACATTGGCTGGTCTTATTAGAGTAAGACTACCCTTAAAAGAACAGTTCACTAGGACATTGGTAATGCAAGCGTTTTAACAATGAATGAATGACATTGAACATTGCCTGATACAGTAGGTAAGCTGGCCACATTGCTATTAGCCACACAAGAGCCACATTTGGTGCATTGGACCCTTAAAGAAACATGAACCCATGTGTTATTATGTACTTTTCATGCTAGCTGGATGGTGCCTCCAAGGCAATGAAAATCAGAGACGTGAAACCAGGAAAAACAAGAGTTTTACTGGGACTTGTCAGGAGTTCTTCCCCTCCTCCCTCATCTATGCTCCGATCTCTTGCTCTCCCTCTCTCCATCTCTCTTTTCTTTCTGTCTTGCTTTCTCGTTTTGTCTCCTTCGATCAGTCTCTGCTGACATCTTTCAAAGCCTTTGCTGTGATAAGGCAGGAAGTAGAGGAAACAGCAGGATCATCCCCCTCGCCCCAGTACTTAGATGTGAAGTTTCCTCTTATATTTGCCATTGTCTCGCTCTTGCGTGAGATGTCAAAAACAACACGATGTAAGTCTGGAGACAAACAAATAGCAGCAAGAAAAAAAGTGAGAAAAAAACACAACCAAAAAAAGCCCCAGCAGATATTTCTGTTTGTGTTTGAGTCTCCTCACCGTGCTCCGTGACTGATACCACGACTGTGTTTGAGAACGCTCCGTATGTTTCTCTCTGACAGCAGCTGACTTCCTGAGAACACACGGTGGGGAAAGAGTGCACTGATGGCTTCTACAGAAATGTCATTTCTCTCTGTAGCCGAGAGTCCTTGGGCTAAATGACAGCGGCTGAGAGCGAGCGGATAGATGGAGGCGTACAGATCTCAGGCCTATTATATCTTTCTCTTTATCTCCAAAGCTCCTCTCACTCCCTTTGTGATTAGTCTCTAAGGCAAGCGGCTTTCAGAGCCTGTTCAAGCCCCACAATGCCATGTTTGGAGAGAAGGATTTCTTGTTATTTTTGGGAGATTACAGAAATTCTGGGTCAGTATCATGACTGCCCTTAAATCTGAAAAAAAAATCACTTGAAACAGAGTAGCAGAAGAGTGTGAAGAAAGGGGAATGAGATTAGACCGAGACAGGCGTCTCCAAATCAGTTTACAGTATTCACAATATTATATGGACTTAATATAGGACAGAACAAAATGTTGCTTGATATATAGACATCACTAAAGGATGCAAATGAGCCTTCAAACCACTACATTGTTTGTTTTGTTGAATAACTAAATTCCTTATCAATGCAGTCTTATTGGTTTACAAATGCTTTGGTAACACTTGGGTACATTAATACAGTACTGAATACTGTATTATAATGCAACTCAACATCTGAGATATCATAAATTACACTCTATTGTCCATTTATTGATGATAATCATGTACAACTTATTTTTTAGCCATTGACAATGGGATATGTATATGGGACACCTGCATATTCATCAATCTTCTGAACTCAAGGGAATTACAAGAGTTTATCCTGCTTTTGTTGAAGTAACTGTCTCTACTATGCAGAAAAGGCTTTCTATTAGATTTTGGAGCATTGCTGTGAGGTCAGAATGAGTGTACATGAGGTCAGGGTATTAGATAATCACACTACTTCATCCTCAACCCTCCAACTCACCCCAAATGTATTGGATGGAGCACCATCATTCTAGAGAACACAAGTCCACTGCTCCACAGTTCAATGCTGTAGGGTTTTATACTCCTCTAGTGCACATCTGGCATTAGACATGGTGCCAATACATTCATGTTTATCTACTCTAGAGAGTCTTATTCTATTGGCAGTACTTCTCTATAGGGACTAGACAAGCTGTGTTAGTAATGTGTACAACTTAAATTAGCTGAATGCATTCATTAGAAGGGGTCCAAACATTTGGACACAATGTATATATA
>BRDA01011673.1:1986-97004 GCA_036984385.1 Crenuchus spilurus | reverse complement strand
AAAAAAATCACTTGAAACAGTAGCAGAAGAGTGTGAAGAAAGGGAATGAGATTAGACCGAGACAGGCGTCTCCAAATCAGTTTACAGTATTCACAATATTATATGGACTTAATATAGGACAGAACAAAATGTTGCTTGATATATAGACATCACTAAAGGATGCAAATGAGCCTTCAAACTACTACATTGTTTGTTTTGTTGAATAACTAAATTCCTTATCAATGCAGTCTTATTGGTTTACAAATGCTTTGGTAACACTTGGGTACATTAATACAGTACTGAATACTGTATTATAATGCAACTCAACATCTGAGATATCATAAATTACACTCTATTGTCCATTTATTGATGATAATCATGTACAACTTATTTTTTAGCCATTGACAATGGGACATGTATATGGGACACCTGCATATTCATCAATCTTCTGAACTCAAGGGAATTACAAGAGTTTATCCTGCTTTTGTTGAAGTAACTGTCTCTACTATGCAGAAAAGGCTTTCTATTAGATTTTGGAGCATTGCTGTGAGGTCAGAATGAGTGTACATGAGGTCAGGGTATTAGATAATCACACTACTTCATCCTCAACCCTCCAACTCACCCCAAATGTATTGGATGGAGCACCATCATTCTAGAGAACACTGCTCCACAGTTCAATGCTGTAGGGTTTTTATACTCCTCTAGTGCACATCTGGCATTAGACATGGTGCCAATACATTCATGTTTATCTACTCTAGAGAGTCTTATTCTATTGGCAGTACTTTTCTATAGGGACTAGACAAGCTGTGTTAGCAATGTGTACAACTTAAATTAGCTGAATGCATTCATTAGAAGGGGTCCAAACATTATATATATATCACAATCTATATAATATATAGAGCTATTTAGTCTTATTGAAGGTCTATAGTATCAACTAAAGTATTTGCTAACGATGGCACTGACACCCCCACCCTGTCTTTATCTCTGCAGGTGATGAGTGGTATCTGTGCAGGCTGACTCTGACTCTTCCCAGTATGTCCGACCTAGAGTGGGTGATGTTCCCTCAACCATACCTGGCAGCAGTGGGGCTTGATGCAGCTCCCGTCTCTGTGGTCTATAAGTTAATGGCCCGACAGGAGGATGGAACCTTGGGAGCAGCCCAGTACCTGCTAGTGGATGGTGAGTGTACCTCTGGCCAAGAACAGTGACATCATTCTAGCACAGGAAACTACCAGTCTATCATGTGCAACTAGCCTTTAAAGTCATGGCATACTGACCCAACACTTTCGCAACATGTTTCATAGGTTTCTGACCCAGAATCACAAGTGATCAAATAAAAGATGAGTGTGCATGAAAGAGAGCATTTTAGAAATTAAAAAAAGATACAAAATGCTAAAAAACATCTGTTATACAGAGGAATGACACACCAACTCAGTTTTTTAATTTGTTGTGCTTTGGTGATCTCAGGTCATTAGAGATTTGATTGAGTGACATGGCCTTTGGGGGAGGGACATAGCCACAATAACCATGTTTAGCCTAGCACAAAGTAATTTTACCCAGATGCTAGTTTCAAAGTGTCTTTACACATTTTCAAAAACCAATAATCCAAGTCACAAAGAACTAAAGAACATAAATAAACAGGCCTCTGGTGAAGTGTTATTACTTTACTTCAGCTTCAGTCGTTTTAGAGTCCATTTAAGCCATCAGCCCTGGTGTGCATCAGCTCAGGCTTGTGTTGCTGACAGACATCTTTCTATTCTCTCCTGCGTGCGTGAGCACAGTCTTTTATGCTCCTGGAGCTGCACCTCCAATAGTCCCCAGGTGCATGGGATTAGAGGTGGACCTCCAGGCCCAGCTGAGACACTGGTCCTTAGTTCCCGCCTCCTTACATCACAGGTCATCTAAGGTTATGGCAAAATTAAATTGCTCTCACTTTGTTATTGAGCAATAAAAGGATTTTGCAATGTAAAAACAGATGTTGACAGGAATTTCATTGGAAAGATTGAATAATCAGCTGTTTTTAAGTTTTAAATGTTCTTTGAATATCTCTTAGAACATATGTACATCAGCATGTGGAGAGACACTGAGTGGCTCTGTCATTAAAACATCTACTGTTAATGACTGATGAACGGATTTCTATGCTAATGATTACTGCAGTTTGAAAGATCATCTGCTGTGTTTCAGTGAGTAATGGCAAACCCATCAATGCATGGAAGCTATAATTACTGATTTAGGAGATTTACTTTTGTACTCATGCAACTTATTTATTTATTTTATTTATTTATTAATGCCTTTTCTGGGGGTTTGGAGCTATTTTACATCCTATCCTACTCAACACACCAGTTCTCTGTAATAACACTGTATTTCTTTATTACATAGAATGATTTTATGATTTTAGTGGTTAAATTGTTAAAACAGTGACTGTCAGATGGGGATTTCTGGATTTCTCTTCTTCCAAATGAGGAAATGGAATAACACTGGAAGATATTTAACATTTATACACCTGAGATAATAAGTATTCTTTTCTGATTGGCTGATATGTTGCCAGAAGTGCTGAGGCAAGGAGGAGACGGATGCAGTGTGCATTCTGAAAGACAAGACTTTGGTAACAAAACAACAAATACTGAGGCTGTGACTTAACTATGAAATAAAAAACTATGGCAGAAACAAGATGTGAAGATATACATGGACCTGATGACAAACATGTTGACAATACATAACTCTGATGACAAAGCATTGATGGAAGATAATGTGAAACATGAAGAAACGTTTAAAGCAAACTTAATTAGACATGGGATTAGTGGCCAGGGCTGTGCATTAGACGAGACATGAGGTGGCTGGGGGCGGAGACATGATGTGAACAAGACATGTGGAAGACATAAATAAAAGCACATGGCAACAATACGGCACATGGTGAAAGTAAACAAACAAGGCAACCGAACAATGTCGGGGCCTGGGACTAGGCTATGGCAGTAGTGGAGAGTTACACAGGTTTATAATAATTCTGTTCAGAGGAAACCTAAGTACATCTGGCAAAAAAAAAACTTTATACATCAATGCCAAAAACAAATTGGCCAAAGTAGATGATGTTGTGAAACAAATTTCAATTTATATACTTCTGGTGTCTTCTTTGTATTTGTGTATATATATGTAAAAATGTAAATATGTCTGAATATGTGGCAACTGGGGTATAAGTGGGATAACAGCCTTCAAGGTGTCCCGTTATATCAAATTAAAGGACTTAGTAGTTATTTGATTTTATTCATGAGTGATGGAAAAAGGGAGATTGACAAATGGATTGGGTCAGTGTCAGCAGTCTTGCCAGGCACTGTACCAGTCTGTGATAGGAAAGTGAGAGCTGACCCTATGAGCTCTTAATTTCTCTGTCTACCAGTTAATCTACCTTCCCATTCATCCATCCATATGGTCATGAGATATGGATAGTGACCGAAAGAATAAGGTTTCTGGTACAGATGGCAGAAATGAGGTTTCTAACTGAGGGACATAGTTTCCAGGACCGGGTGAGGAGTTCTGTAATCCAGGAGAGCCTCAGAGTAAAGTTGCTGCTTCTCTAAATTGAAAACAGCCAGTTGAGGTAGTTTGGGTATCTAATAAGGATGCCCCTGGCAGGCTTCCACTTTAGCTATTATAGGCACATTGCAGTGGGAAGAGATCCTCAAGTGCTGTAGAGATTATATCTTAGTTGGCTTAGGAATGGCTAGGGATTGCCCAGGAAGAGTTTGGAGCAATTGCCAGGAATGGAGAGGTATGGGACACCCTTCTTTGCCTGCTGCCACCATGACCCTCACCATGAAAAGCGGATTGAAGAAGATGATGATAAAGATGAAGATGATGAGGATGATGAGGATGAGGAAGACACCTTAGCAGCTGTTATTCCTTACTTATGATGCGTTTGTGAGAACAGGAGCTCAGACTAAACACCTCTTAAACTCTTGATTTAGAACAGCAAATATCACCAGGCTTATAACTCCAGCCACACTGTGCTGTTTCCATGGTTATTTACTCTCAGTTCACTCTGATTTAGCTCTGGCATTGATCACATGGAGGCACATAAGGAATTTTAATTGCTTTTCTCATTGTTCTGAGGACATGTAGGAATCACGTATCCAATTGGTGGTCATGGTAGTTTGGTCTAATAATGCAATTTTGGTTCTTTGATCATTGTTGGTACTACAGAGTCTTTCACTGTACTAGTGAGTCTTGCCTATAAAGAATCCAGGTAAAGGCAGTTGAATGTGCTTTATTTCTAATTTCTAATTCTGTACTAATGATTGAAAACAATTCAACACAAATTATGTTTTTTTTATTACAAGATAACAAACGAGTATGGCTATCCAGACAGAGATGTGAACAAATGTGTTTTTATTAAAAATATTGAGTATTAGGGCCTAGAGTTGCTCAGCAGGCTAAGACGCTGACACTATAACCAGAGGATAGCGAGTTTGAATCCCGGTCATTCTATTTGCCATCAATAGCCGGGGCCCAAGAGAGCAAAAATTGGCAGTGCTTTCTATGAGCGGATAGATGGCACTTCCTCTCCCTATCACTTTCACATTGCATGTCCACTGGTTCAGGCGTCTACTGATTGGTCCATTTAGACTGGGAATCCTGTGCTTTCCTCCGAGCATGTTAGGTTCCCCAGTGACGGTGTATCAGCAGTAGTTCGAAAAGAGGCAATGGCTGGCATCACACGCAACGGAGGAGGCTTGTGCTTGTCTTCACCCTTCTAGAGTCAGGGACATTGCAAAAGTGACGGGGAGAGTCCTAATGGAGGGGATGGGCTATTTGGCCACTACTACATTGGGAATGGGATAGAAATTAAATTATAATAGATGTTTATATTTAATATTGAAATATTAGGCTTTGTGATGCTATATCAGTTTTTTATTTTATTTAATAGTTTGCATGCAGTTTGCAAGAAGAATTTATTCACATGGTGGTGTGTTATGTTTACTACGATAATATTCCTGAAATTAGATTTAGCCTTGTTTACAGTATCACAATATATCACAGTTTAAACCTTGGAGATGAGTTTTCTATTAAACGTATTGTTACTTATATTGGTATGAATGAATAGCTCAATTATAATTAAAATATCTAGTAAAAAGTAGCTTAAAGAGAAGTTAGAAAGGGTCAGGTCAAAATATCTTATAGGATTCCAACTAAACAAAACTATTTAAGACTCCTATTGAACATCTCATAGGAATCTTATTTAACATCCTACATTAATTCTGTTCAACATCCATCAGAATCTTGTCATTAAATGCTAAACGCACTATATTGGATATCCAATAAGATTCCTGTTGGAAATCTACCAGGGCCTTCTATATTATAGACCTAGTGAGCTAAATGTTTGTGTCCAGTCTCTGCCCAGTTGTGGGACTATTTGGGTTGGTTGAGATAAGTTATTTATTAAATGAAAAGGCAAATCATAATCAATTGTCACTTAATTCTGTTAACTAGTAAATAACATTTGTAGAACTGCAGTACATAAAGCAAAATCTCACTCATTGTGCTGTTATAAAAGTGTGGCTGTGAATTGTGCCTGCAACTGAATCACAGCTCTGCTCATATTAACTATATTAGTATAACCTTGTGTGTGATAATGCTTAAATACATTTGCTAAAGCTCAGAAATGTGAGTGATGGGAATGACTAGAACCTTAAATAGCTAGCATTCATCTGTCTGTGGGTCCAACCTTTAATTACACACTTTTATAACTCAAGCAGATTCCATTGTAGGCCTGTAGTCACTGAATAATAAGCCTTACGATGTAATAACCCTGGGAGTTTACAGAAATAAAATAGAATTGAGTAAAAGGACGCATCGTTCCTCCACAAATGTTATTCAGTAGAATTATTATCCTTTGACAATATTCAGATCAAAATGTACAAGAAAGTGAACGTAAGTTATTAGACATATTAGGAGGTTAATTAAGTTGAAGTTTTTCTTGACAGTTGAAGCTTGTATACAGTTGTATGCAAACTTGATCACTTGCCTAATGCAGAATAACAGAACATTAACCTTATGATGGTCCTAACAACAAATCAATGCTCAGAAAATGAGCAAAGGTTTTTCACCATTTGCTCCTCACTGCTCATTACTGTATTGAACTGTTGAGGAAAAAACCACAAACAGGGAAATTCACTTAGTCTACTTGTATACAGAGACAAAATTCTGAAACTATTAAAATGATATGAAACATGTATAAGTGTTCAAGAAGTGTCATCTGGCTTGATTATTAAAGATTATTTGTTTGGAAACCTGAAACAGCCTGAATCACACCAGATACAGCCAATTATAAACCTGAAACAAGCTCCTAAATAGAATCTGGAGTGACAGATGTGTACAATAGGCAGTCTTGTGAGTAATATTTTAATATATAGTCATCCCAATTTTGCCCATTTACTGAGTGAAACAGTACTGCATCCAAAAATGTAAATATCATGAAAAGGTTTGTTTGTGTTCTTAATTTAATAAAAACTATTTTAAATTCTTTACACATAAAGATTCCTATAATAAAAAAATCTTTTAAATTCTTTACACAAAATGAAATTTTTGAATTATTTGATATTGTGGATTTGTGATTTTCATAAGATAAAAGCCACACTTATCAAATTTCACTATTTCAATATTACAATTTTGTAGCTGCACTAGTAATAGAAAAAAACAAGACATAGAATGTGTCCTGTACAAGTGTAATATTTTATTTTATTAGATTTTATTATATTTTTGAAACATAATTTGACCAGTGGTGTCCAAACTTTTGCATAAGACAAGATTGTTTACAAGATTGTTTTGAAGGTTTTTCTCAGAGGTGGGTGATAATGTCATGGGCCTGTAGGTGGAGAATATTTATTAAAAGTGGTGGCACTTGTCTTTGGGGAAGAGCAGCTGATGGAGGAGTCACGGCGATGCAGCTGTGTTCTTACAGCAGCTGTGTTCTTCATCCTTCTCAACATCATCCTCTCTACTGCCGTCATGCTCCAGGGGACAATGCTTAAAACAGGCTCTCATTTTTCTATTGTCCTGAAGGCTGATATGAAGGCCTTATATTATCCCACTAACACAACCCATTCACACACACAGCCACAGCTGACAGAAGGGTCCTCAGACCCCCTCTGTGCATGAAAAGACTTCAAGGTCTAAACGACTTTGTCAGAATGACTTCTTCTTGAATCATGAACTTCTGTTTTTCTACAGAAGTGTAAGTATCAGAGTATTAAAATAGCACATTTTAAATCACAGAACTGTTAGTCTTCAGTATAGCAGCTTCTTTCCATTCACAGTGTGACATGTTCTTAATTGGATAAAAAATATTCTGAAAGAACTTCAAATAACATCATTCAAAATAGTTTCCTTTTATTTTGGTCAAAAGAGCTGTTTCCCTACAGGATGTCAGTTTTGAAATTGCAATAATTCTTCAAGCAACACAAGAAAAATATTCAGTTTACATACTTAAATCTAAAGGTACGAAAAATGGTTTGTTTTTCACAGAACAACCATGTTTGCTTCCCTAAAGAGTCTTTCATTGGTCAATTTCTTCACTAAAATGTCAAGAAAATTTTAAGAACTGAAAGGGACGGTCCTAGAACAGTACTTCCAAGCTCTGAACTATTTAGGGACACAAAAACTGACCTGTTTGAACATTTAATAATTAATGGACCACTAAAAATGTTCCAGAATTACATAGACTGATAAAACATTCCTGGTTGAATTACATTTTATTGATATACCAAGTGAAAATGCAATCAAGGGCAAAAAAAGATCCATGCCACCAGTTGCAATATGTGACCCTGCCAGGGAAAACCAGGTCAAAGTCATTCTTTTTTTTCAAAACAACTTTTTTGTGAATTTAAGTTTTGTTTTTGATCAAAATATGTACTATTATAGATATCTGAGACTATTATCTTTAATTTACAGCAATAATAGAGAGTGGATAAGTTTTGTCTCTAATGTGAGTGACACAATATTGACACGATATCTCAATAAGTTCCCCAGTGACTTTGGCCTGGTTTCCCCTGGTGGGGTCACATATATTAAGCTTTTTATTGGTCCTAACAACAAATCATTGCTCAGAAAATTAGCAAGGGGTTAAAATAATTACACAGTGATGTAACATCAAATAGGTGATGTCAACAGGTGATTGTAATTATGATTTGGTACAAATGTAGTATTCACAAAAGGCTTTGAGGAGCAAAGATGGACATAGGATTTCCACTCCAGTTTGTGCAGAATTACAGAATTTTTTAAAAACAATGTTCCACAAGGATTTTGTGTATTTCCCTCCATACAGTGCATAATATCATTAAATGATTCACAGAATCTGGAAGAATATCATTGTGTGTTCTGATTCTTCAGATTCCACTGTATCAAGAACCGTCATTCATCAAAAGCTGATTTAACTACATAAGCAAGGAATTGTTTTTGTCAAGCTTTACACACGAGCGCTCATCCACAATTTTAGAGTAAGATTTTACAACATATGCTGCCTTCAAGACATCTTTCCCAGGGATGTCCATACATTTTTCAACAAAATAATGCAAAACATTACACACATTACAAATCCATGGCTGCAGAAGAAGAGGGTACAGCAGACATGTGCAAAGCAACAAAATGTAACAAAAATGCATGATTAGCATTTTTGTTGTGCTAACCAAGTGCAAGAAAAATACTACAAGGGCTACGAGGTAGCTCAACTCATAGCCCAGCACTGGAACTTCAGGGTTGAAAGGTTTGCAGTTTTTGTGCAAACAAAATGCAGTTATGAGTAAATTGTCAGAGCTGGTGGAGTGTTGGTTTTGGACTACTTAAAAAATGTACAATGACCACCAAAAAACGCTTATAGTACTGCTATATGGCTATGAGTCTGTGGCTAGTGACTGCACATATTTTGGTAAACAAGTAAGTTTGGACATCCTTGGGGTACAGGTACTGGATTGGCCTGTCTGCAGTGCTGACCTGAAAAATTGCAGAATTACAAAATGGTAAATGCATTACTATCTTTACCATATTTTTATAACTAAACAATGTGTGTGTGTCAGGTGGAGAGGACTGTTTTGAGGTGGACAGAAGTTCAGGAGAAGTGAGGACTACAGGCCGGCCACTGACCCCCAGCAAAGAGTACACTCTGACCGTGCAGGCTGTGGACAAACAGGGAAGGAAGGGCCCTTATGCTTCAGTGGCCATCCTTGCTGGTTACCGCCCACCCCAGTTCACCAACACCTCTTACTCCATCTATGTCCCAGAGAGCACAGCGGTGGGCCAAGCGTGAGTAGATCATCTCCCATGTATGTGTATGAGTCTGTAAATGTTTGTTTTTGTACATTTTCAGCGAGTAGGAAAGCTACAGCTGTGCAGTATAGGAAGTAACACACCGATCAGCCACAACATTAACACCAGTTGACGTGAATAATCATTATTTCATTGCAGTGCACATGTCAGGGTTTGGATATATTAGACAGCAAGTTCTTGAAGTTGATGTGTTGCAGACCAGAGCTTCTGATGATGGTTTTACACTCTGCTACAACTGACTTGTGTGCTCTCTTATTTATACATGCAGCAAACTCTGTCATATGGTGTCTGTGTTGTCCCAGGCCAAATTCATTCCAAACAAGGAGTGGTCATTATATTCTGATATGACTGAGTGTATCAGTCATCAGTCGCCCTGTAGTCTAAAACCCATATCAGTGGACTCCTGGTATAGTAAGTGTAGTGGACAAAGCAGTACAGATGCTGTTCCCAAAATAGCATGAAATTAAAGAGAAAGTAGCTAGTAGTTAAATGTAACTGAGTAAAACGTAGATTACTTTCCTGACAAATATTTTTCACTTCAGCAAATGTCACTATTCCACATCTGCATATAATACAGACCCTGAAATTGTACTGTAAAACAAATGAGTGTGTGCTTTTGTGTGTGTGCACTCATTGGTGTGTGAACATGCATGTGATTGTTTGTGCAAGTTCATGCACAAACGTATGTGTATGGAGTGCAGTGTTTTGTGCTCATTAGAGAGTGTAGTGAAGGACTGTGAACATGGCTGATTTTGCAGCGTTATGTGTCATCTGTGCCCTTAGGAGAAATGAAGTCTGAGCGAATAAGCAAATGGAGAGGAAGGCAGGATAGAGGAATAGAAGAGATGGAGAGAGCAGTGGATGTGTGCAAGGATGGAGGCAGTGGAGGAAGGAGTAGTGAGTAAATAGAGGGAGAAGTAGTAGAAGAGGAAGAAGTAGAAGGACGGGAGGGATTACTAAGACGGAGGTTAGCGGGGGACGCAGATGCAGCATTTTGTCCCCGGGCTCCGAATTTGAAAGTGTGCAAAATTCAAATATTTATTAAAAGAAAGTTCTGGATAAACATGAAGAGCAGTGTGTGTGTGAACCTGCCCCCTCTGGGCACTAGTGCAAAACAGAGTGTATTAATCTATGAGGAGGAGGAGAGGACAGCTAATCACATACACACACACACACACACACACACACACACACACACACACACACACACACACACACACACACACACACACACTGCCTCTTCCTTATGCTGAATGGAATGACACCTTTTCTCTTGGCTCCAATGCACTTGTGTGTGTTCTGTGTCCCTTATCAGGATTTCTGTATTCTCCTTAATACATACTGCATGAGCCAAATGTTGAACTGCCCTTTGATGTCCTATTCTATCCCCTGTATGTGTGTATGTGTGTGTGCAGGGTGGCTGTGGTCCAGGCTATCTCCTTCCAGAGGAAGACTCTGTCATACATGCTTTTAGTGAACCCAGGAAACCTGTTCAGTATAAACCAGGAGAGCGGGGCACTGAGCCTGACCCAGACAGTTGACTACGAGAGTGGACCCCATCTTCACCACCTGCAAGTCAGAGCCTCCGAACCAGATACAGGCCTCAGTAACGTGGCAGAGGTACTCTCCCTATTTCATACACACACTCCTGTGAGAACACAGATGGTCCCTTAATACTCTTTAATCCACATAAACACTACATTTCCAATGATGTTTTGAATCATTGTTGAAATCATTGATAAAGGTCCTCATTTAAAATTGTGCAGTTATCATTCCAAGTTCTGGAATTGTTCAAAATATTGGAATCATTCAGGACCCTGGAATTATTTTTCAAACCTCAAGGATCATCATTTAAAACTCTACAACCATCATTCAAAACTCTGGAAAATTTTTTAGAGTTTAGAAATACAATGTAAGCGGGTACTTCCTAATAGGGAAGTAATCATTATATAAATGAGGGAACAGACCAGGACAATGATGTGACATCACAGGGGGTGGAGGCATGTGGGGAGACACAGCATAACCAACAGAACAGGAGACAAAAGGTAAGCAGATGAGGCAGGGGCGGACCTTGACAGTAGCACGTTAAGAGTATTGTTGGGGCCCCGAGTGGCTCAGCAGGCTAAGACGCTGACACTATGACCAGAGGATTGCGAGTTCAAATCCCGGTCATGCTGTTTGCCATCAACAGCCGGGGCCCAAGAGAGCAAAAATTTGCAATGCTCTCTCTGGGTGGATAGACGGTGCTCTCACTCTCTCTGTCACTCACACATTGCAATGTCCGCTGGCTCAGGCGTCTACTGATTGGTCCATTCAGAGCTGGGAACCCTGCGCTTTCTTCCGAGCGCGTTTGCTCACCAGTAACGGTGTATCAAGCGGTAGTTCGAAAAGAGGCGGTGGCTGTATCACACGCAGCAGAGGAGGAGAGTGCATGTCTTCACCCTCCTAGAGTCAGGGACAGTGCAAAGTAATGAGGAGAGCCCCCTAGTGGATGGGATGGGTTAATTGGCTACTTCCACATTGGGAAGGGGAGAAAATTAAACTTAAAAAAAGCTAAATAAAAGTATTGTTGTTATTTGTGTTTGTCCTACATTACCCACGTTATGCCTAAAACCACACTTCTGCAGTTCCTACCATGAACAAATTACTGCTGAAAGAAATTACAGCTATTAATACATGTTCAGTGATTCTCAGTTAGTTTACTCACTCACATACACCAGGTTCCTGTGGACTGATCCTTATGTCTGTGCATCATCCCCTCTGCTGCCTCCAGTGAGCATTTTAATGATTGATCCAACGATACACACACACACACACACATCTGTAATGAGTGACTGTGTGGCACTGTAGGTTCTTATAGTTTAGATTTGTGTGTGCGTTTGTGTGGTGTGTGTGTACGATGTAGGTGATATAACACTGATGTCAGTCCCAGAGTCAGCGATAGGTTGTAAAGGTGTGATATTTCATTACACACTGTCTGTTATTGGAGGATGTGTTTCTGTGTGAATAAAACACTTGTCGTGTCAGTGTGGTGAAGGTGCACTGAACTCATTAGCTGCAGATGCCTCTCTGTGTTAACTCTTAGAAGACTAGAATTATTGTGGATGTTCTGAAACACGTTCCATTTTCCATAATTCACTTTTTTATTAAAAACTCAATATATTATAACATAGTAATAACTTCATGGGAAAACAAATTGCTTTATTAAGAGTACATAGCCATTGTTATAAGTGTCAAGTTAAGCTCTTTACTCTTCATGGGCTCCAACTAAAAGCCTTTCATATAAAATATGCTTTCGTTATTGGTGGTAATAGCTGCTGTGTCTATGCATCAACTGCCTTGGCTAGGCATTCAAGGTAATAGTAATAGGCTGTGACATTTAATTAACTCTCTCTTTCAGTCAGTGCCATTATCAATGTATTAATGTGACATTTCACTCACAAATGTGATACATCTCTACTGCTGAGCCTCTATATATCTGACTTAAGCACTTGTAGTTGTTTTCACCAGTAATTCTCCTCCTACCAGCAGCCTGTATATCTGCCAGTGTGTCTGCTTGACTCTGACTTACACAAACAACAAGTTAGCCTCCTCACTGATGCTGGTGTAGGAGTGGAACTGTTGCAGAGTGGAACAGCTAGTGTGAAAGAGGACTGGAGCGGCTTTTTTGCCTCTGGTCTGACAGCTGCAGGGGTGTATGGTCATCTATCTGCTCTGTGTGTGTGTGTTTGTGTGTGTGTGTGTGTGTGTGTGTGTGTGTGTGTGTGTGTATGGGGGTGCTGTGGCAGTGTCACAGAGAAGTTTTCCTCCCTCTTGGCAGTGCTGCTCCTCAGAGATAAGCTGTGCTCTGGGACTCTGCCCTCAGCATGACTAACACACTCCTCCATCTCCTTCTCCACCTCTCTCTCTTTCTCTCTCTCTCTCTCTCTCTCTCTCTCTTACTCTCTCTCCCCTCTCTCTTTCTCAGTATATGTCTATCTACCCCTCTCTATCTCTCCCTCTCGTTCTCTCCTGTTCCTCAGTGTCACTTTCTCCTCTTTCTTCCTCAATATACAGCGCCCTCCATAATTATTGGCACCACTGTTTAAGAAGTGTTCTTTAGCTTCTAATAAATTCTTTTTTAAGAAAAATAATATCGGACAACAATGCAAGAAAAGAGAAAAAACTAAGCTTTAATTCAAGAGCCTTTATTTGGTGGGAAAAAAATCACACATTAAGAAATAAATCTTTTGAATGAAATCATGTGTGCCACAATTATTGGCACCCCTGGTGTTAGTACTTTGTACAACCTCCTTTTGCCAAAAAAACAGCACTTAATCTTCTCATATAACTCTTCACAAGATGGGAGAATACAGAAAGAGGGATCTTCGACCATTCCTCTTTGCACAACCTCTCTAAATTTTCCAGAGTCCTGGGTCTTCTCTTATGCACTCTACTCTCAGCTCACCTCACAGGTTTTCTATTGGATTGAGGTCTGGGGACTGAGATGGCTATGAGAGGAGCTTGATTTTGTGCCTTGTGAACCATTTTTGAGTAGATTTGGCCACATGTTTAAGGTCATTATCTTGCTGAAAGACCCAGTGATGACCCATCTTCAGCTTTTCATGTATCCTTACAAGGTTCCCAGGTCCTTTGGAGTAGAAACAGGCCCACAGCATCACCAATCCTCCCTCATACTTAACAGTGGGCATGAGGTGTTTTTCGGCGTACTCATTCTTGGTGTTAAGCTTACAGTGTTTGTTGCCAAAAAGCTATATTTTGGTCTCATCTGACCAAAGCACACGGTCCCAGTTAAAATCCCAGTACCACTTGGCAAACTCCACCTGTTTATGCTTATGAGTATAACTCAGAAAAGGCTTTATACTAATTAAAGTTTCCTAAATACTTTGATCCACTTTATAAACTACAGTAGAAATGACAAAAATGGTATCCAATAATTAGTCATTTTATGGGAAATAATTTCTTAGTCAGGATTTTTTCTTTCTTTATTTTTTTTCACTTGAGTTGAAGGTTGCTTTTTACTAAACTTTTTCAGAATGAGAAATTAAAAAAAAAAAAAAAAAATTATTTTAAGGCTTTTAACACATTTTAACTAAGGGTGCCAATAATTATGGAGGGCACTGTATCATTCTATAGCTCTCTCACACTCTTATTCTCTCTCCCTCTATCTCTCTCACTCTTACTATTTCTCTCTCCTCTCTCTTTCTCTCTCCCTCTTACTATTTCTCTTTCCTCTGTTCTCAATCAACCTCTCTTGCTCCCCTCTCTAATCCTTTCTCTATCACTTTCTCCGTATCTCTCTCACTCTTACTGCATCTTCCTCTCTCTCTCTCTCCTTTTTCTAAATCTCTCTGTCCAAAGGAATATGGTTCTACCATTGTGGTATCATTTTTAAGTGGTAGCATAAATAAGAGAACAATGAAGATTTTCTTAAGATAATATTTTAGAGTTTATTGTATTTAAGAACATTATTAGGGCCGTCTTAAGCCTGGTTCACACTACAGGATATTCAGGACGATTTTGAGGCTGATTTGCTCCTCCAGACAATCACAAAGTGTCTCCCGATTTCAGGCTGATTATAAACGAAGATCTTCCCAGATGATCCTGTAGAGTATGGTGTCAATCATCCAATCTTTACTCCCAGTGCAGTCGGGGGCACCTCGATTGTGAATCGTACATTCATTATCCTGTAGTGAGGGGTAGACACATTAATGTCATGCCTGAGACACCATCAGCCAATGAGAGCCGAGCTGAACTGAACTTGACAGTGTGTACAGATTTAGTTAAAATCATGATAAATCATGAGCGATGTGGACTTGTGGAGCTGTGAGGAGTGTCTTTGTAATGTGCACTGTTATGGTTTCATCATACGTTTCTTTTTAATTGCTTTTTTCTGAGCAGAAAGGACTCACAACTAGTATTGCAATGGCTTTACTGGCATCCGCCATATTTGATTACATCTAGTGCACAAGAAATGCGACTCTTGCGATTGAGAACTTCACAAGAAACTTCCATGAGGTATTGAGCCATTGGTCGGAAAGTCTGAAAGTGTGTGGTTCTTCATCTGGAGTTGATCATTTTTTGTGGGGGCCTTTATGACTAATTATGATCAAGGACAGAAAATTCATAGAAAATTTTCATTACATGTGGGGTGTCTCATATTTTCAACATAGTTTAGGATTTTAACAATCTTTTAGTGTGACCCAGGACTGAGTGTTGGTCTTAACTTTTTTCTTAAGATTTTTTTTGTTAATCTGGTCCCTGATGATTATAAGTTTCTATTTCCACTAGAAAATCTAAGGAAGCAAACTATGTTACACTGGTACTTACTTGATTCCAACTGGATATTAGTATTTCTATAAATATTCTAAACTGTAAATATTACACTGTATATTGAATTACATTATGTGACAGTAGAATAATTGTTTTATGATAATTTTGCAGTACATTCAGGCATGTTACTTCAATTTTATGGTGTCTCTATTGTTATTGAACAGAATATTAATGTATATATGATTGTGCTGCTGACCATTCTACTATCTTTGCTTGTTCTTTAGCCACTATGGAGCTCTTTGATTCTCTGCTAAAGTTGTTCAATTTTGGCGGAAATGGTCACTAGTGACACTCCTGACACTAATGTGGTGGCACCCAGAAAAACTGTAGAAAGCACAGGTTCCACACAGCTTTCACTCTTTATTTACTTTTTAACAATAAAGCTTGTGAGCAAAACAAATCTTGAATAATGCCAGAATACACAGCTAAGTCATCTCTATGGCTAATCTTCACATTTGTGGTAACTATACAAAACCGCTTATAAACTTACCCAAATAACCCAAACTAGAGTCAACTTGTCTAAACAACAAATGGCAACACAATAACCAATCAACAATGCTGAGGGAACCCTATTGGCCAACACCACAATATTGATTTAGTTCTTAATTACTTGTACACCTGTTAATCCAAAATTCCACAGTTTACCATCTTAATAATAGAATATGAAAGAGTAATCCTGAGGGTAGGTTACTGTACTGTGAAATGCTTTACTGGTGCCCTTTGTTGTCAGTATGCAATAATAGTGTGAATAGCAAGGCTTTATTATTATGTTTGACCAAAAAACATATTTTATCTTACAGTTGTAATTTGTCAGTATTTTTACTGTAATTATTTACAGTGCACTCATCCTGGGATCACTCTTTAAGCCCTCTCTTTCTGTCTCTGTCTCTCTTTTTCTCTCCACAGGTTGCAGTACACATTACAGATGAGAATGATTGCACTCCAGAGTTTATGCACTCCATCTACACCAGAGACAACATCCCTGAGACCACTCCACCAGGAACCTCTCTGTTGCAGGGTGAGGGCAACTTACTCTTGCTTCCTGTCTCTTTCTCCTTCTCTCTCTCTCTCTCTCTCTCTCTCTCTCTCTCTCTCTCTCTCTCGCCCCAGGTGCAACTGCTGTTTAGGTTGGTGTTTTCTGCTGTGTGGGCGAGAGCCTGCTGGAAACAGCCCTATAATTAAGAAATAATTCATTATGGCTTATGGATTCCCGTTCTGGGTGGTAAATGAAACACCAGGCCATTTGGAGACCCTCACACCAGCCACTTTTCCTCTCTTTTCTTCTGAGTTAAATTATAACCTCTTGGAAACATAATTTATTCCTTATGGAATGGCAGTAAACTTGACTGATATTAGAACACTGCTGTGAGGATTTTATTGTGTTCAGGCAGAAACATAACTGAGATCAGGTATTGTTGTTCGGTTATAACTGAATTGCAAACTCTAAAACCAAGTCATCCTAAATGTACTGGATGGAGCTCCATCACTCAAGAAAATGTATAAATTAGGTCTGTCAATTGATTATGCTGAGAAGTGATTAATAACATTTTTGCTTTTTGACTGGCAAGTTTTGTACTGACAATAACATCAATTTTAATTAATAAATTTTTCTTTCAACATTCACCAAAAACCTTTTCTGAAACCTACATACCAACAGGTATTTAGATTAGCTTTAGACCGAGATGCCATTTAAAGGGGCTCTGCCTCCATATCAATGAACATGATCTAACAAAAAACAGTGTATAGATAATCCACAAAATCAAAAATACATCAGGTTTTTCTCACTTTAAAAAAAAAAACAGTACATATTATTATTTATATAGTAATAAATGATGTGACAATATATAACATAGTTATCACACTGAACATGTAGAGGTCTTAAAAACGTTAAAAAAATATGGTACACTTGTGTTTCTAGTGCTAATTTATGGTGATAACAATAGTAAGCCATCATATGACCCCAGCCTTGTGTCGCTGAATCTTAACCTTATGGAGTTGGCTCTCCAGCCTGCGGCATAGTAATGAAATTCTGCAAAAACACTTATATAACTCTGCAAGATTTTATCTTAGAAACAAAACTAAACCTTAAAGGGTCCACTTTTCAAATATATATAGCTTCAATTGAACCAAATTTTTAGATTCTTGTGAGAGGAGCTTAAATAAGCAGAGACATGTTTTTGAGAGTGAGTCAGAGCTACTCAGACAGCTACTCATATTTCACTGACAAAATGATGCACTCTGTCATTCATATGATAATGATATGGTAATTCCGGACATTTCATTGGTGGGTTAGAGCAGCCAGGTATCTGTGGAATGTTGACGAGCAAAGGCCTCTCACCTGATGTGAACCTGAACAACATCCCTCTCCTGAGTGTTTCACACCTATCTCTTAAATATTCAGTGTAGACAGGGCCAACGCACCACAATTTACAGGGGCACCACACGTCTTCGGGGGGCACCACACATCCCTTTCATCAGCACCCCCACCCACCCACGGTAACAAACTTCATAAATAGTCAAATATAAGGCGGCCGATTAGAAATATGGGGGGGGGGGGGGGGGAGGTTGTTTACGTGCCTAGCGCCGGTGCAGAATGTAAGGTTAGTGGCTGAGTGAAAACACAGTGTCGCCTCACAATTGTTAAGTTTTAAAAATAAAACCACATACAATTTCTAAAATACTGTAATGACCAGTGTGTAGCCAACACATCTGTTTATTCAGTTCTGAGCTCAAAGATCTTGGTTAAAAATGTTTAGAGTGTGTTTTCACAATATATCAGCACATCTGAAAACAGGTTTTTGAAAAGTCTGTTTAGAGCAGATTTAATCAAAATACAGATTTATGACACTCTGTTTTGACACTGTTGTTGTTGAATTTTTGAGGAACAAAAGCCTGTGTAACACTTTGGAAAACAAAAATTAGATGGGTGTAATTTGTGAAAAAGTCAAGACCTGACTACATCAGAGTGTCTGAAATACCTTCAGACTCCAGAGGATTAAATAACCAAATCTACTACATGGGCATGTTTGTTTGGACACTTTTGGACCTAGACTGTGAGTAGAACTCACACAAGCTCATAAATCATGTAAAAGCAGGTCATATCAGTACACACGATTCACATGAGCATATTCACAAAAGTAACAATGGAGGGCCTGGGGGCTTGGGGGGAGCAAGCAAGAAATATGCATGGCAATGTGCAAGCACGAGTGTGTATCTCCCATCTTTGCATGCACCAGTAGTGACTGTATTAACGTGCTCTGCTCTGATGGTTACGCGAGTATTAAATAGTCGATAATGAGCTTTGAGGCCGGCCGCTGGGAAAGCACGAGGCTGCTGTGAGATTTGAGTCCCACTCTGCCCTGCGCAGCGCACCGTTTCAAAGAGCCCACCGCCTCCCTGACAGAATTCCCAATGATTAATGATCTTTAATTTCGTCTTTGTTCTGCACCAGCCAGACAGAGGCTCGGTAAGGGTGAGGGAGGCGACGGAGAAAAACAAAAAAAAATCTTGTCTGTTGATGATCTAGTAGCGTGCATGCTTTGTGAAGCAGATGCACACATTTGGAATGCCAACTGCATTTATGAAATTCAATTATGTTTACATATTGCCGTGCCGAGCAGAAACATGCCCTCTTTTCTTTTTTTTTCTATTTTTCAGCTGTTGCTTCTACTCCTCTCTCTCCATCGTATGCAAATAGAATGAATTTCTTCTCTGATTCCACTGAGGTTTTTTTGGGGGGGTTGTTGCACTTTGGAAAAACAACTTTATATTCTGTGCATTCTCTTAACACGGAGAAAGCAGCAGGTTCACACAAACAGCAGATGGAGCCGGTATTTGCTTATCCAATGTGTTGTGTTGTGTTGTGTGAAAAAAAAGTAGGAAAAGAAAAAACAGCATAAGCGCATGGAGCAATCTTTGACTGCACGGAGGAGCTGAGCAGAAGGGAGAGAAGATTATTATTGTTGTTTACCTTAAGTTGGGATTAAACTGTAAATTGGGTGCTGGCTTTTAATAGGAGCTAGCAGGAAGAGAAGTGAGAGACGCGCTCCAATTACTGTGCGAAAAACTTTCCCGGCGAGGATTTAACAGCGTGGCGAAGCGACACAGGCGACCAAGTCGTCTAACCTCCCCGTCCGCACCTAGCAGCCACCCGCCCCACTCCTTCCCTCTCTCCCTCACCCACCCACCAGGGCCTGACTGCTGGGTTTAAATTATCCAAAGCTGCAAAGCCAGGTCCTCACACATATGCATTAAAAATGGAAATAGGAGCCCGTAGAGATGTTCTATTAGGCTGTGTGTTTTAATGAACCGTCTGTTTGAATCCTGTCCTTAAGCCTGCACTGCTGCATGCCAGCGCTCAGATACACACACACACACACATATATACACACTCACACTCACAAACGAGTAACCTCTTCCCACCCACACCAAGTCTGTAGGGACAGAGAGAGAGAGAGAGAGAGAGAGAGAGAGAGAGGGAGAGACAGAAAATGAGAGAGAAAAAATAGAGAATGAGAGAAAAAGAAAAGGATGAGAATGAAAATGAGAGGAATTGTTAAACGGAGAATGAGAAAGAAAAGTAGAATTAAAGGAAAGAGAATGAGAGAAAAAAGAAGAAATGAGTGAGTGCAGAGAATGATAGGAAAGAGAGGGAAAGAATGAGAGACAAAAGATGAATGAAAGTGATTGAGAGAGAAAGCAGAATGACAGGAATGAGAGAAAATGAGGCAGAAGAGAGAATGAGAGGATGCATGAGAAAACAGAATGAGAGGAAAGACAGGGATGAGAATGAAAGAGAAAAGAGGGAGACAATAAGAGAGAAATGGAAATGAGAAAAAAAGAGAGGGAGAGAATGAGAGAGAAGTACATTGTGTGTGTGTATGTGTGTGTGTGTGTGTGTGTGTGTATGTGTGTGTGTGTGTATGTGTGTGTGTGTTTCCACATCTGTGGGTGTGTAACTCACTATTTGCCTTGGAGATTAGAGGGCCTTCATCTGCCTCTACCAAATGAGCTCTGTGGCTGTGTGTGATGACAGCTTGCCCGAGGTAGAATGATGCAGGACCCGGCCGCTGGCTCCCTGCCTAATGACTGCAAAGCCTTCTTCAAGTTTTACTTTTGATCTGCGCCAGTCAACAGCCGCTTTCTCCCCACCACCGACAGATGGGCTCTTAAATTTATCAAATAAAGAATTGGCCCCTGCGACATAGTTTTAATTAATATTGGCTCTTTTAACATGACAGAGTACTTAATTAAAAAAGCACTTACTGTACTGAATCCAACAGACTACAGCCACAAATGAGGCCCCTTCAACTCACAAGAGACCACAGGCACTCACATACATGAAAAATACCCACACTCACCCGTGGACACAGGCACATTAAATATTTGCATCTTCTTCTAACTGAAAGTAGAAATACGCAGCTAGAGAATTTCTTTTTTGGAGAAGTTGGGGGGTGCTGACATTTATTTTCAGTGATCAGTTTAGGCTTAATTACCCCTGAGTTTACCAAAGCATTTCCCCAATCCATCCCATATTATTTACAACAGTATGGATCTCTCAGGATACAACATATAGAAGACAAAGGGATTTATTAGACAAACACATGTCATTTTACTGTCAACACATAATATAAAGCATGTTTTAGTGTTTCCTCTGGTCACAATGCACACACCAGTAATCAAGTCATCAACAAGCCCTTGTGCAAGTGAAGTGGACATTTTAAAGCAGGAAGAACACCTGAACAATGATAGTCCAGAACCAGGATTGACAGCAGATGGTGTAAAACATTTCCTTCTGACAGATTATATTCTCAGTATGTTAAAACAGAATTCTGAATGTGGTTCTTACAACTGTTTCTCACTTTGATTCAGTTTCTGGTTCTGAATTTGATTCTGATTCATTTCTTATTTTGATGATTATCTTTTTCAGATTATACTGTTTTGATTTTGATCCTGTTTTTGCTTCAGTTTCTGATTTTGGTTCTTTTTCTGATTGTGTGTTTTGGTGTTTGGTTCTGATTTTGATTGTAATTAGATTCCTGATTCTTATTCTGGTTCTGATTCTCTTCTAGTGTTGGCCAGAGACTGTGACACTGGTCTGAACGCAGAGATTTCCTACTTCATCCAAAGTCTAGACTTTGCTGTCTCGGGTCAGGGGGTGGTGAGCCCCAGTCGGAAGTTGGACTATGAGAGGCCCAATCACATGTACGAGTGTGTGGTGGTGGCTGTGGACAAAGGCACGCCCTCTCGTACTGGGACTGCTTCCATCCGCATCCGCATGGCCAACGTCAACGACGAGGCTCCTGTCTTCTCTCAGACTGTGTATGTCCTTCTTTTCTCCCGCTCAGCAGACTTTGCATGAAAATGTAGATATACTTCATTTTTTTCATTCATTTATTTATTAACTATGTTATTGTCAAAAAGGTATGAAGAGTACATTTTATCTAATAATAATTTGTTAAAAACTAATAATTTTATTTGTTAGTAAAATGTTAAAAACACAAATGTAATTTTGCTCTCCAAAGGTAGTTTAAGCAACTGAAATACCTGGTTGTCGATGAATGTGGACATCATAAAGAGGTTATAAAATATACAGTCATATCAGAATATTTTGACCACCTACTTAATAGTGGGAATAACCACCCACTCAGTGGTGATCCCTGACACTTCCAGCATCAATGACCTGTGGGGTACCACTGTTGTGCCATTGGAAGGCACTCAATGTATGAGAAGTTCATTCTCAGTACACCTTCACTACAGCAGCTCTATAACATCCTACAAAGTGAGTTTACAAGGTGCTACAACACTTCACCCTAATGTCATGTCCTTTTGAGCATCAGTCAGATCACATCCTTTCCCCATGATGATGGTTTTACACTCTGCTATCAATCAATCAATCAACCAAAATTTATTTATATAGCGCTTTTTACAATGGACGTTGTCACAAAGCAGTTTTACATAATTAGTATCAGACAATTTGAATCTAAGCCCGATGTGAGCAAGCCGAAGGCAACAGTGGCAAGGGAAAACTCTCTCAAGGCTGGAGGAAGAAACATTGAGTGGAACCAGACTTACAAAGGGGATCCATCCTCTGATCAAAATCAGATAAGTTAATTCTGACATTGTGCTATAGTGTAAAACAATAATGATATTAATAATAGTGATCATTGCATCCATATCAGGTATCATAATTAAAATGCAGTAGCATTAGAGCTTTAACTGACAACTGCTACAACTGACTAGTGTGCTCACTTATTTATACATGCAGCAAACCCTGTCACATGACATCTGTGACAACATAGGCTGAGTTGACAGTAATATGACACAAGCTATAGAGTGCTCTGTGCAATATTTCATTGCAAAATAACAAAGAAAATGTGCTCGAAATTAGCCGTTTCAGTGAGACTGCATATCATTTTATCTATCTGTCAATCAGCCTCATCTTGTTCTGCCTCTCTCAGTAACTCTCTGTCCCTCTCCTGTTCTCTGATCTCATGTTTTTTTTAACTGTTTGAGTTTGTAGGTCTGGTAGTTTCACTTTTTCTCACCCCTGTTGATTTTGAATGGGATTTTATGGCTCCTCCAGTGCAGCAGTAGCAGACAGGCCTGATGGGTCTGGCATTTCTTTAGAGTAGCCAGAAGGAGAAGCAGGCATTTGGACAGATTCAGCAGAAAGACAACAGACAGAGCAGAGCTATAGAGTTGCTGAAGCCACACACACACACACACAAACACACAAACACACACAGGCCAGCAGTTCATACTACTGCCAGCAATCAGGCTCGAGCTAAACTGAGCATTAAGAAGACCTGGAGGCTCACCACAACTACTGCTGGAGTGTGTGCTTTCAGTTTATTGTTTATTATCTACAAACCTTCTATATAAAATGGTAAAATTACAATATAAAAAGAAAAAAAATCAAAAATTAATGCAAATGCCTGAGACATCACAGTAAAAGGCTAATGGAGGCACGCATTTTGCGGTGGCGTACCCATCCAGCACCAGGCGTTATGGTTTGGGGGCAGATTTGGTAACAGCTCAGACACATCGCAGAGGTGTTGGAGCCTGACATGGTACCTTATCTACAGATGTCCCCTGGTGCAATATTCCAACAGGACAGTGCTCAACCAGATGTGACACAATGGGGGGTCAATGGAGACCTCGATTTATTCCTAAATTAGTATATCTGCTAAGAGAGCGCTAATATGTGGAAGACACAAGCCCCCAATTCAACACTAAAGTTTGCACAACATCCCAACTGTGTCATATGAGTCACTTGGGAAAATGACTGGTGCACTTCAGAAAGTAGATGGCATCATGAAATGTGAGGATTATTTAGAAAACTGAAGCAGTACTTCAAGGCAGTAGATGGAAAACTGAAGCTTGGCTGTAAATGTGTCTTCCAGCAGGACAGTGAACACAAGCTTACCTCTAAATATGTAAGGAAATGGCTTAAGGACAACATATTGAATGTTTTGGAGTGGCCATTATCCTGTTCTAAATTTTTTGTGGCCTGTAGATATTGTGTACACATAATTCATATATGGGGCATGTGTATGATTCAATGTCTTCTCAAGATTAAAGATATAAAAATGATATAGTGTGTGTGTATGTGTGTGTGTGTGTGTGTGTGTGTGTGTGTGTGTGTGTGTGTAATGTGGTGGTCTGGTGCTGAAAACTGCTCTGGTGCAGAAACTGCGTGGTCGTTTGCGAGTGCCCAGGGACAAGCTTCAGAGGAAACAGATGGTGACTCTGTGATGTTCAGGGACTGAACTCTCTCTCTCTTTCTTTGTTTCTTTCTCTCTTTCTCTGTCTGTCTTTCTCTCTTTCTCTCTCGCGCTCTCTCTCACTGCAGTTATAAGACATTTCTATCTGAAGATGCTGGTCCTGAGACTCTGGTGGCTATTGTGCATGCCAAAGACCCAGATGGGGATGGAGTGACGTATGCCATCACTGGCGGCAATGAAGACAGCAACTTTGAACTGGACAACCAGAAGGGTGTGTAGAGTCAGTCCAGCAAATCACAATAAATGACACACACACACACACACACACACACACCTGAATCATGTATGTTTTACAATTAAGTTTGGGATTTTAAAACTAGCATGACAACATGGCTGAACCAGTGGCCATGAGCTCATCTTTAACAAGGTATTTAAGCTCCATTAACCCTTAATAATTGCTTGGCAACTAAGTGTGCTTGTGCTTGTAAATCCATCCATCCATCACCATTTTCACAGTGATGGATGGATGGATCTTAGCTAAACTGAGGACAGGACAACAATCCATCACAGGGCACACACACGTACATACAAGGACAAATTAGAGTATCCAATTCACCAGGTCTCCATGTTTTTGGACTGCGGGAGGAAACCCGGAGAAAACCCACACAGACACACAAAGAACATGGAGACTCCAGCCGGATGGAGACTTGAACCACCTTATATCATTATAATAAGCTCAAATAAACATAAACATTGTTGGTATGTCTTTCTCTAGTTTGAAGAACAAAGTTTGCTTCTAGATGCTCTTCAGCCATCACTTGAATTTTCAACTGCCAAGCTTCCATCCATCCATTATCTTCCATTTAATCCTAGTCAGGGTTGCAGTGAGTCCCCTACCCTTTCCTGGGTGCAGGGCAGAGCATTACACTCTTATCCAAACCCAGGAGAGGGCACCAGTCCATCACTGGGTGGATTTTATGTATGTTTGTTGTATATATTTACAGTCAAGGTTACATTTGTTCACCATTTATTTTTCTTTTCGTTTTTGGCCAAGAGCTGATAACAGTTACATTAATTCATTTTTACTATTCACTGGCCTCGCTGCCCTGTGGTGCTGCCTCACACACACACAGGCACACACAGACACAACACACACACATGGCCTTGGGCTTCCGCGGCGCACAGTATTCAAAACTGACTTCAAAGCCTTCATCAGTGTATTTATTTTACTGCATGCAGCTACAAATTTTGAGTGGGGGTTTGTTTCGGAAGCGCATCGTCAGTGCCTACTGTAGCTTTTAATGAATGTTGTAAGGTTAATTTATGCATGTGTGGGGATGTTTCCTCACGTATCTCTATAACAGATGAGATAGAGAGAGGAAGATGGAGAGAGCAAGAAATGTGGAATTCTCTTCCCATGACCTAATGAATTTTGGTATCTGATGTATGTTATTGAAATCTACATCATGACTATGGCAAGTGATTCCAAGCTGTTGACTGATAATGTAACAGACTCTTGTTATTGTGATTTTGTTTGTTCTAGGCATCATCAAACTGCGCCGCAGTCCTCCGCCTAAACTGCGCGGACCTCAGTACGTACTCAATGTTACAGCAACCGATGACAATGCGGCCGGTGGTCCTTTGCCACTGAGCAGCTCTGCCCAGGTCATCGTTGGCATCAATGACATCAACAATAACAAGCCTGTCTTTGAGGAGGTGAGACACTCCCCAGAAAATGATATTTACAATCTGACATTAATGCTTTTAACTGTACAAAAGTGGACTTTAAGCTTTGCATAAAGGCCCCCAGCATTGAGCTGTGGAGCACTGGAATGATGGTGCTCCATCCAGTACTTGTTGAGGTGGGCTAGTGATCACCCAACATCCTGACTTCACTAAAACTCTTCTCACTTAATGCAATCAAATGCTCACAGCAGTGCTCCAAAATCCATCTAGTATAGAGCCTTTCCTGGACAGTAGAGACAGTTACCTCAACAAAAGCAGGAGACACTCTTGTAATGTCCTTAATTTCAGAAGATGCATTGATGCCACTTTTCTGCCAGAAAGTGTGAGCTGCTGCTGGAGCTGGTGTTGTTTCCTGCGACATAGTACATTTCCACTAATTTGAGAGTCCAGTGGTTACATATCTCGATGTGAGTGCTCCCTAATTTATAACAGAAGTCAGAGGAAGGCAGCATACAAATTTTGTTTCATTTTTTGAGAGCATAGCCATTCAGAACCAGTGCTTTTACAAAAAGCGTCTCACTCACATCAGAGATTGTTGCTGACAATCACAAAGTAAACAGTTTCTGAGTCACAAAGTTCAATAAAGGTCATTGTTGTAAATCATTAAAAGGAAGGGCCCTGAGTGCCTCAGTGGGCTAAGGTGCTGTTACTATGATCTGAGGATCACGAGTTCGAATCCCAGGTCATGCTCCATGCCATCAGCAGCCGGGGCCCGAGAGAGCAAAATTGGCAATGCTCTCTCCTGTAGGTAAGATGGCACTCTCTCCCCAGCACTACTAAGTATGTCGGCTGGCTCAGACATCTACCAGATGATCCATCAGTACTGAGATCTGCGCTTTCTTCTAAGTGCATGTATCTTAAGCAGTTCAAAAAGACTTGACTTCACATGCATCGGAGGAGGCCTCTATTAGTCTGCACCCTCCTAGAGGACTTTACAAGTGACAGGGAGAGTCATTTTGCTACCAAACACATTGTGAAGAAAGTTGGGGGAAAAAAGAAAAAAATGGACCAAAAAAATTAGTGATTCACTCCAAATCTTTTTACACTGCCGTATTTGATTGCAATCAGCCACACGAGCATTAGTAAGGTCAGGTGCTGATGGCGGGCGATCAGTTTTGGATCACAAGCTTCTCTCAAACTCATCCCAGAGTTCCATCATTCCAGATATCACAGATGCACTTCTCCACAGTCCAGCGCTGGTGGATTTATACCCAGCTAACCAGTAAGTGGTCACTGGGTGACCTTAGGCTCATGTTGTAGCTGCTCCAGACTGTCCCATTCTATTCACAATGCCTTAATATAGAGATTGTACAAACTATGTGTCAGCAGTGGGTGCCGAATTCTCTAATTACATGTCTGAATACTTTTGGACACTATAAATTTCACTGGAAAATAGAAGGAAAAGAGTGATGGATGAGAGAAAAAATGAGAGGACGAGCAAAGAGAGTGATAGAATGAGTTCAAACTCATCCAGTGCGTTCATGAGAACGAGATGAAAGGAAGAGGGAGTATGATGGAGAAGCTGAAAGAGGACGATAAAGAGAGAAAGAGAGTTACAGATGGATGAAAGGGACTTTTTGGGGGGAATTCAGGCACTGTGTAGAGGAGAGAGGGATGAGAGACAGCTGGTAGAGGGAGATCTGAGGGCTGTGTGTGCTCTCTGGTGGACTGGCAGTGTCTCTGTAGTGTGGGGAGAGAGGGTGAGGAGTGGAGGGGGCAGTAAAACTCCTGTCCCCACTGCCCCAGGCTGGCCAGGCCAGCAGTCCGCCACTACTGCTGCTTCTACTGTCCATGAATATTTCAGACTAAGGGGGTTAGCCCCAGGCAGTGTGGATGCATATGAAAGAGGAGCACTAAGTGTGCCCGAGAGGCAACATCTGGCCTTGCTCCAACCCACACTGCCCCTTTTATGTTAAAGGTGGCTGATACTATGTTACAGTATTATTATCACGATACATTACAATAAGCTTCTCTGGCGACTTCAGTCCTGGACACACTCAGAACACAAAACAGGAACATTCTGTGATATGTATCTCCCCGGACAAAAGATTTGTCACCTTGCATGTTTTAGGTGGTAGAAACTTGTGGCTCCTGCAAGGGTGTAAATACCTGCAGGGTGTTGTGATGGGATTCATAGATTGAGAAGAGCTGGTACAGTGCAGTTAATGTCTCATTTGTGGAAAAAGGGTCACAAAGTAGATGTCAATGATTGGTAAAAAGGATTGATTGTCCTGTGAAGGAAGTAGTTGAATTTGGAGGTGTATCAAAGTGTAAGGTCATACGAGTCTACCAGCGGTTTAAAAAGTCAAAAGGAAATTCTAGAGAATTGAGAATGAAATTTGCTTTACTTCCAGGCCAGAACTGGTTCTAGAAGTCAATGCAGGTCCTTCACAACCAATTTCTGAAAGAACACTCCACAGGGAAGACCATACCATGAACATATGGAGCAGAGTGCCACATGAGACCTTCGTTGTCCAAAATTCAGAGAAGTTCCTTTAGACTGGGATTTTTGCCACTGCTGGTAGACCCGTATGCCCGTACGACCATACACCTGCAAATTCCGCTACTTCCTTCACCACTTCGCCGTTGGCACCCAAAAACAATCGCTCCTTTTTGCTGAACATTCACATCTGCTTTGTGACACATTGAATGTGACATTCACACATTCACACCACACAGGTATATATAGCCTGATCATCCTCATGCAAGGCCATCTACAGGAATTTGATGTTCTTACCACCTTAAACATGCAAGTTGACTAATTTTTTGTCTGAGGAGTTTAAATCATAAACTCCAACTTCATTCATTCCAACTTCTATACAGTTCATATATGGATGGTTTGCGAAACATTGAATTTACAATCATCCATTTGTATAGAACAGTTATACTCCTTTCTCTAAAGAGGCATAGATGAGGACAGCCAATCAGAACTGAGATCTTACATATTTTTACATATAATTTACATATTTGCACCTTAAAGGAATGGTAACAAAAACATAGGCAGAAATGAATTACTATTTTAGGTAATAAATTCACTTAATGGTCATAAGTGAGTCTCGGCAAAAATTAAATACATGAAAAATGTAGGCTATGGCTCCTTCAACATATCCTGGTGTTATGTTTTTGCAATATTGCCACTATTCGCTGTTTGACCAGTACTTGCCATGCAAGTGGAGCAATCGAAGCAGGCCACGGAATGGATAATGTGCCCCCTTCATGAGAGTAGGCCCTCATTGCTTCTCTGCACTGTCCAATAAAAGCCTAACCCCTGCTGCTTTGCAGTCAATGCTTGTCTCTGCTCCTAATTGCACAATAGATTACAGCAATAGACTATCTGTTAAAGTGTTTTCCCTGGCTAAACTGAGAAATCCTCCCTAAGCCCTCCTCGCCTTTCCCAGTGTGTGTGTGTGTGTGTGTGTGTGTGTGTGTGCATGTGCATGGGTATGTGTGTGCGTGTGTGTGTGTGTGTGTGTGTGTGTGTGTGTGTGTCTATGTATAGCAGTGAAAGACAATACGAAATACAAGTATGAACTGCTCAAAGAGTTTTTTTTTATGAAGAGGGAGCTGTTACAGCCTCTTTATTGATCTAAATAGTCAATTAATTACCCAACTTTGATACACACTCCCTGATGAGTTCTGCATGGCAGAGTCCCCCCAGATGCTCCAGTGATGGTATGAGTTGGGGGATGGATAAAGGAATGAGAGCATTTGTGAGAGAAATCAGTTCAAATGTTTGGAATTAATGATTTCAATAGAAAAACAGGTTACTATATTAGAAATTATTCTAATATACATATTCCTGCTTAACAGGCTAAATATGATCAGAAAGAAGTTAAGAAGTTGTATTTGTGTCCAGAATAAAATATTAAATATTAAATGGTTATAAAATGATATATAAATATATGCATATTTAATATGTTTAGTATCCAGAATGTCTTGTATATCAAAAATGACAAAAATGTGATTTTACTGTATAATTTTAAGCCACTTGCATAAACTATTTACATTTGTTTTATCCTTAAAAAATTCCTTTCCCAATTAAAAGTTTGATTTGAAATTAAATAATTGTTGTATATCATATGCAGTCATATTATGACCACCTACCTAATACCGGTAGTTGGAAATAACCACCCTCGACTTGAAGTGTTCATTTCTTGGTGATCCCTGACACTTTCCTCATTGCTTCTTTGTTCATTATAGAGGTTAATTGGTTCACTGTGGTGCACCAATTGCTCTGTACCATTCACCAGACTCATCGGTCGCCTCTGGCATCAATGGTGAATTGGGCACTGCTGTTGTATTTGTTGGGAGGCACTCAGTGTATGACTACAATGTATAATGTACAAATACAAAGTCAATTCTTAGGATACATGCTCTACTACAAGGACATCCCACAAATTTAACAGTTTCCAAAATGCTACCACACTTCACCCAGTACCCTGTTATCATGCCATCCTGGACATCAGTCAAATCACGTCCTTTGCCCATGATGATGGTTTTATACTCTGCTACAACTGACTGGTGTGCTTGTGTATTTATATATGCAGCAAACCCTGTCACATGGTATCTGTTGCATCCTGGACTGAGTTCAATCCAAACTGGAGGTGGTCATAATATTCTAACATGACTGTGTACTATGGGAAGTTGCATGTATACTTGATGGTACATGTGCCCATTAATATGTAGTTGTATAGATGCATATATATATATATATATAATGTGTTATGTATAAATACTGCTTTGTTACTTCCTCAGTGCCATAACTACAGTCTGAATGCTTTGGTCCTGGAGAACCAGCCACCAGGCACTGTAGTGCTCCGGGTACAAGCTCATGATGCTGACACCGGGGTCAATGGAGAGGTCAAATACGGCATCATGCAGCGAGATGGAGCTTCACCAGGCTTCACCATTGACTCTGATACAGGTATATACTGTTTCTCACATAGGTACATAGCAAAAACTTCATTAGAAAGAACAATGCCACCCAGCTCCAGTCCTGCTGACTCTCCTGGACTACATTGTGTTACCCTTTACCTTCCACTAGATATAAAAAGACATATACAAGACATCATGAAAAAAAAGTATATCCTATAAAAGTTATTTGCCATTGTAGTCAAAATAAAGTTTTGTTAGTCTGGGATTTCCCACACATTAGTTCTAAGACATGACTAGAAACATCCTAGTACAGATCTCACTGTATTACTCTTAAGTGCATTGGGACCACTGGTGGTTCCTGACTTGCATACCACACTCATAACTGAAGCATCACTCAACCAGTTTACATTGTTCTCAGTGGCATTACTGAATAGCTCATTTTTTAGTTACTTCAGCTCAAGGTCCATCCAACCCAAACTTCTTAGTTTAGTTGAAAGCTCTCCTATATTGTTATTACCTTCAGTTTGGTATTTAAATGTGTAAACTTTGTAGTTGTTTCAAAGAGACTTTGAGCTGTGAGTGTTTTAGCTGTTTACAGGTGGTTTTCTTTGTGTTTTATATTTTTGTATTTTGTTCAGACCAAAAGTATCCACTTGTCATTTAAATAATAACCACTGAGACTGATTTAGTTACAATTTGTTACAGATTAGTTTGGATTTTATAGAGTAAGGTTATAGAGTAAGTTATGCCCATATTGTAGATAACTGTGTATCCTTCCTTCCTTCTTAAGCATTAGTAATGGCTGTTCTAACAATGTTCGAGCTGAATAGTTGTTTAAACTCTAACCTGTCTTTATTAGCAGAGATAAATTATCTTATGGGAACAAAGCACTGTTGTACATTGCTCTGGATAAGAGCGTCTGCTAAATGCTGTAAATGTAAATGTAAATGTAAGTAAGGTGGAAGTAAAATAATGAAGAATGAGATTACTACATCCAAGAAGTAATAAGTAATCCCATTACAATTCTTGAGAAGTAATCAGCAATTTGTAAGGGATTACAACATTACATTACTTTCTCAGTAATGTCCCCAACACTTCTAGTAAGAGCTTAACTAATATAATTTTTGGAATTTATAATATACAATATTAGATGTTAAGTGTAATCTTATGTGAGCTCGAGATGATCAGAAAAATAAAATCTCCTGTTTGTCTCAGGATATTAGAAAAAAATATTACAGTAACATATTTTCTTATGGAGTGCTCTGATTTAGGTCATGGTGATTATGTAATGATATGTGTTTTACAGCAGACAAAACCTGAAACCCTGCAGTGCAGTGGGGTCTGTATGAGTGCTGTGAAATTTGGTGGAAAAATAAGATTTTGCTAAAATAGTTTGCACTTTCCAGTTATATATTTACCACAGAAGTGCAGAATGAAATGTTTTGAATGTGCTTTGTCTCTGACTGTATGGTGTGTGTGTGTGTGTGTGTGTGTGTGTGTGTGTGTGTGTGTGTGTGTGTACACAGGGGTGATCAGCACAGCAGTGAGTTTTGATCGAGAGAGGCAGAGAGAATACACACTCTCCGTCACTGCCACAGACCAGGCCGAAGAGCCTCTCATTGGCATCTGCCAAATCACCGTCCTCATCGCTGACCAAAACGACAACGACCCGAAATTTGAGAACAGCCGCTACCAGTGTAAGCCTGTCTCTGCTTAACACCCATAAAGTCTACATGGATTTCTGCTGAATGAATATCTAAAGTGTTACCTGTAGTGAAGGTATGGAAGTATCATTATTGGTATCATGAAGAACCTTACTGTAGATGATTCTTTAAAGAACCACTTTGCAGAAAGATATGTGAGCATGTTCTATACCAGTTAAAGTTATATTCCTGGTGCAATTCATCCAAACCTTGTACAATTTAGGAACATTTAAGAGTGCTGGGGTCTAAACATGAAATGAAATGTTCTAATAATTTAAGCTATAAGCCATACTGATCAACAGTAAAACAAACAAATAAATAAAAATGCTTGAAATATGTCACTTTAGGTGTAATGAATGTAAAATTTGACAGAAAATATAAACAATAGTGATTTTTTTTACAATTTATTTGAGATGCACTAGTAAATCATTAAGTGGAACAGCTATAATAATAATAATAATAATAATAATAATAATAATAATAATAATAATAATAATAATAATAATTCTTACAGTCTTTCTAAAAGCAATTTAACATGTTTCCATTAATGGAAAACCAGGTCAAAGTCATTCTTTGTTTTCAAAATTTGTTTTTTTCAAAACAACTTTTTTGTGAATTTAAGTTTTGCTTTTGATCAAAATACATACTACAATAGATATCTGAGACTATTATCTTTCATTTACAGTAATAATACCGAGTGGCTAAGTTTTGTCGCTAATGTAAATGACACAATATTGACATGATATTTCAATAAGTTACCCAGTGACTTTGGCCTGGTTTTCCCTGGCGGGGTCATATATATATATATTAGTTTAATTATTTATTAGTTAAGTATGTATAACAAAATTTATTATGATTTAATTTTGAGTTTAAAGTTCCTTGTGACAGTTGTTTCTATTAACAAAAAAAATGGTTTGTGATAATTGATTTAACCTCAAAAGTCCTGGACCTGTTGATGGGTCCAACAGCTACTTCTTGCATTCAGATGTTTGTTACTTTATTTTCTTAAACTCTCTTTTTTCTATTTAAGCTCTTCTTTTCTGCCTATTTTGAGCTGCTAAGGAAAAACTTTTGCTTCAAATAGGTCATGTGACATATCTTTTAACATAATATTTTGATTAAGTTAGAATGAGTCAAGAACAAAGGGAACTGTTTTCTGAAAGGCGACCTCTAGCTGTGCAACCTGATTAAAATGTTATGTATTTTGGATGTGAAACGTGCATTTTTTTAAAGATTTAGTCTAAAAACAAATATTTTACAAATATTTACATGCAGTTCTCTTTATATAGCAGAAATTCAGATGTTTTGTAACTGATCTGATGGGGTTTTTCAGACTCCTGTCATTTTCATTAGCCATACTTCAGAAAGTCTGGAGAGGTAATTATTGATTCTCCACTCATGCTGACCTTTCCTTAAACATTTATACCTCTGCCTTTTATTTCACATTACAGCAGCAGGTTTTTGCTGTCTTAACAGATTTTCCATCCGGAGGTTCCAGTCTAGCCAGCATGCATTAGACCTGTACATTAAATATGTAAAGCAGTTTGAAAAGGTGAGCTTTAGCAGTCCCAGCTCAGCAGTGCTGCTTCATCCTAAGTTAGTGTTAGAATCCTTGAAAGCAGGAAAGGGAATGTGGAGAAGTTTTCTCTCTCGCTGCTCTTCTAACAGATCGGTGTTTGTTTACCATGTGCGCAAATATGTGTTTGATAAGTTTGATGTCAGAATTCCTTTTCATCATATTAAAAGCGGTGCCGGAGTGGCTCATGAAGTATTTAAGATGGAGATTGAAACGTTTCTGGGGCACGCATTCATTTATGCTGCAGAGGGGATTGTGACAGCAGCAGGCGTTTGGTTCTGTTCAGGCAGTTGTTGTTGTTTTCTGACACCTGCGCTGATGTTTACTCTTCTCTTGACAGACTTCCTGAGAGAGGACACCCCAGTGGGCACCAGCTTCCTGCGGGCAGCGGCCCACGATGACGATCAGGGCACAAATGCAGCCATCACTTATTCTCTCTCCCACCAGAGCCCTGCTTACTTCCACATTAATCCCAGCACGGGATGGGTCTACGTCAACCACCCTATATCACAGGTGCTTTCTACAACTCTACACACATATAATCAAACTCACAAAATCCAGAACACATCTGCAACCTACTTACAAGTCTGCTAGCAATAGTTCCAGACTGAATTATCTTCTGCAGTTAAATAAACTGATAAAGCATTCAAACTTCAAAGAATTAGAACATTGTGAGTTCATTTTTATTCATAAAATAATTCAAAAAGGTGAACTGTCATATGTGTTATATACATTACATGTAAACTGACATGTTTCAGTTCTTTTGTGTTTTTTGTTGATCAGTATGGCTTATAGCTTATCTCAATTATTATCTCAAATTATTAGAATATGTCATTACCACAATATCTTGAATTTGAGTAAATTAATATTTAAGCAGTATAAATACTGTGCTACAACTAATACATTTCAGACTGCCACATTCCTAATATGAACAATCCTGAACCTGAGACAACATCAGAAGTGTCTTACCTGGACTAAGGACATAAAGAACTGGACTGTTACTCAGTGCTCCAAAATCCTCTTTTCAGATTTCATTTTTAAATAAAGGTTCTAGAGTCTGGAGGACGAGTGGCGAGACTCTGAATCCAAGGTGTCTGAAGTCCAGTATGAAGTTTCTGCTGTCTGTGATGGTTTGAGGTATCATGTCATCTGCTGGTGTTGGTCCACTGTGTTTTATCAAGTCCAAAGTACACACAGACATCTACCAGGAGTTTTTAGAGTACTTCATGCTTCTGTCTGCTCACAAGCTTAATGGAAATATCAAGTTACCTTTCCAGCAGAACTTAGCACCTGTCACAGTCCCAAAACTACTATTAAATTGTCTGTTGATCATATTATTACTGTGCTTGATTGCTTATCCAGCTCTTAAGCTATAAGCCATACTGATCAACATTCAAATAAAAAGGCTTGAAATATACGTTTTGAATAAAATTAGCATAACATAAAATTATTAGTGTTATTTTTTTCATGTATTGACTGTATATAAAGTCATTTAGGTCCTTTTTAATTCTACCTTATTCTAACATCTCTAAATACCCACATCCTCACAAGCTCATCATTGGGGTCATCAGTTAGGCACCTTGTTTAATCAATGTTTTACTGAATTAAGCCCATGCCACCTCTGGATGGCTCAACAATGAGATTTGGTGTGCCAGACCAACCACCTCTAAGCTCATTTAAATAACCTTGTAACTGTTGATCCACATCAGCTCCCTGGTTACTAAAGCTGTCCTGAGCCCCACTGGCACAGTTAATGCATGCTCAGTGCCACCAGTTCCATGTGGAATCTACACACTACGTCAACAACCATATAGACTAATCAAATCAAATCAAATTTATTTATAAAGCGCTTTTTACAACTGATGTCACAAAGCAGCTTTACATGGTCAGTAATAACAAACACTAAATCATTTATCCCTACACAGTCACACTTACACAACTAATTGTAAATCCACCCAGGCCTCGTCAGTGACTAAGGCTATGTCTAGCACAGTTAATGCATGCTCAGTGACACCAGTTTCATGTTGACTCTACACACTGTAACGGCACACTACATAGCCACAGTACAGCAATAACTGTTACAAGGTCATTCACATTATGCTAAACTTTGTATATTAAGAGTAGGTCAAATTTGTCAGCTTTTATGTACTGTAATGTACAATTTGCCACAGCTTATTTATCATGTTTGTTTTGTCATAATACACTAACTGGCCACTTCATTAGGTATACGTACCTTGTATGTATGCTCATTGTCCATTTTATAAGCACCGCTTACCAAGTAGTTGCACTTTTTGAGCTACTGTCTCTGACTTTACATCTACCAGGTGGACCAACAAGGTTGGTAAATATATGTGGACTCATTCTTTGCTCAGTATTGTCTGTACCTGAGCAGAAGCTGTATGATACATGCTCGGTGTAATCCCAAACACTTCCATCAAGCTCTCTGGGTACATCTGAGTGACAGAGAGAAATATATCTGAACATATGCTCTTCAAAACTGTGTCAAGTTGCACTGGAATTTTTAATAAGAATATTACATTCAGGAGGAGGTTGCATCTGGCAGATTCCTATAAGAATAGATCTGTGGTTGTCTGAGAGATTGTGCTGCTGCTGATATAGGTGTGCTCAGGGTAAGCCGACTGTGTGTGTATCCCTCTCTTGATATCTTCCACAGAGACCAGCGCTCACCTCTGTCTTTGTTCCCTCCCTGTGTATTTGCATATTAAACATGACATGTTCCAGAAGAACACCTCAACCATGTCTGTGTGTGTGTGCAGGTGTGCATGTGTATGCACGTGTGTGTGTGTGTGTGTGTGTGTGTGTGTGAGTAAACAAACACAGTTTGCTTAAACTAATACAGCATAAAAAATTATATGTTTTCATGTTTATATGTTTTTATGTTAATTGAAGACAACATGTAAACATTCACAGTGCAGGGTGTAAAAAGTATGTGAACATTTGGATTTAAGAAATGGTTGATCCTCCTTTCCTGTAGATACAGATCAGATGGGTCAGGAGGAGTTTTGGACCATTCCTCTTCACAAAACTGTTTAAGTTCATTTCAGTTTCAATTTTTGGGATGTCTGGTGTGAATTGCTCTTTTGAGGTCATGCCACAGCATCTCATTTGGGTTGAGGTCATGACTACAAAATGTCTTTGTAGACTTAGACTTGGGAATTGATTTTTTCGTTGATGAGAGCAATCCGTCTAGGCCCCTGAGTCAGCAAAGCAACCCCAAACCGTGATGCCCTCCTCCACTATGTTTCACAGTTGAGATGAGGTTTTGATGTTTGTTTGCTGTGCCTTTTTTCACATAACATTGTGTTGTTTTCACAAACAACTCAATTTTGGTTTAATCTGTCCACAGAATATTTTGCCAGTACTGCTGTGGAACATCCAGGTGCTCTTTCGCAAAATTCAAATGTGCAGACATGTTTGTTTGTTTTTTTTGGACAGCAGTGGCTTCCTTTGTGGTGTCCTTCCATGATCTCCATCCTTGTTTAATGTTTGGCTAATTGTAGATTTGTCAACAAAAATTTTAGCATGTGCCAGAGATTTCTGTAAGTCTTTAACTGACACTGTAGGATTCTTCTTCACCTCATTGAGCATCCTGTGCTGTGTTCTCTCAGTCATCTTTATAGGAGAGTAGCAGCAGTTCTAAAGTTTCTCCAGTTGTTTTCTGTCTTACTGTGGACAGTCTTTCCAGCTTCATGCAAGTCAATAATTCCTGAACGTAGGTCATCTGAGAGCTCTTTTGTGTGAGGCATGGTTCACACCAGACAATGCTTCTTGAGACCAGCAAAGTCAATGTGTGGTTTTATAGGGCAGGGCAGCTTTAACCAACACAACCAATCTCATTGCACTGATTGGCTCAAGGTTGTCTGACTCCTGGCTCTCATTAGAAATCATTAGCTCTTGAAGAAATCATTAGCCTAAAGGTTCATACACTTTTCCCACCCTGCACTATGAATGTTTACATGTTGAGTTCAATAAAAACATGAAAGCATATCATTTTTGTGTAGTATTAGTTTAAGCAGACTTAGTTTATTGTGACTTAGATGAAGATCAGAACATTTAATGACAATTTTATGCAGAAATCCAATTAATCCCAAAAAGTTCACATACGTTTTTGGCAACTGTATATATATATAAATGTGCCAGCCGAAGGAAATATTGTATTCTCCCATGCATAAATACATTCATGGGGAGCTGTTTCTGACATTTCAGTGTTATCCTCTAGGCTCTGAGAAGGGCTGTTTATTTATGGGAAATGGGATCTGCTCTCTGCCTCTGCTCCTTTCACTGTTCCTTCATTTGCTCCCTTACACTTAACTCTCATTTTGTTTTTTATTTGTTTCCTTCTCTTTTTTTATTTTTCATTTCTTTATTTTGGCCTCTGTTTCTTTTCAGTGATTCTCATCTGTTATTGTGTACATTCTGTCCTTTTTTCAGTTTATTATATGGTTATTCTTTATATTCCTTTCCTTTTCCACTTTTCATTTCCTTTGTTTTCCCTTACCTTTCCATTCTTTATACACTTTCTATTTCCTGTTAATTCCTACTTTGCTTTTACTTTTGCTTTCTTTCTTTCCTTTTTTCCCACTTTCTTTCCCACCTACCTTTATGCCCCCATTTCTGTTTCCTTTTTCTTTCTTTTTACATTTTCTATTTTTTTTCCATTCCCACTTTTCCAGTTCCTTTCCTTTCTTCCTTTCCTTTTCCACACTTTCTGCTTCCTTTGTTTTACCTCTTTTTCCATTTTTCTACTTCTTTTCCTTTTTGCTCTCTGTCTCTTTCTCCATCTCTCTCTCTCTCTCTCTCTCTCTCTCTATGTGTGTGTGTGGGGGGGGGGGGGTTCCTGTTGTTTGGTCTGTATGTAAATGTCATCTCCCTGTTTCTCGTCATAGTCCGCGTTTGCTCTTCTCTGTCATTTCTGTGCAGGTTATATAAAACCTCAGGGTGCTCAGTCTGACATTAACTGTGATCTGTGGAAAGCCATGGAAAGATCGACAGACAGACAGACAGACAGACAGACAGACTCAGATGATGATCAGCAGTACAGCATGAACCACAGCAGCAGCCATAATGTATTAACTGCACAGAGCAGCAGAGGAGCAGGAAGGAGGAGCATGGATTTCTCACTCAGCAGAACCATTACACAGAGTCCAGTCCCTCTTAAACACACACACACACACACACTCACACACACACACACCAATCACTACAGCCAATAAGACAGAGGTGGAGCTCAGGTGAAGCATTAAACTCACTGAATTATTAATACACAGTTCACATCCAACAGCTTTTCGCTTTTAACTTGTCTCCATGCAGTGTGACACAGATAGACCTGGACAAAGCCTGAAGAGTTGTTGGAGTAAAGGGTTTTGGAAATCAACTGCCTTCTTCTTTTTGGCCATTGAAGCCCCACACTACCCTGGTGATTATCTCAGTGCAGATTGTTGTGTGGGCTGTAGTCCAGGCCATGTTTTCCATTATCCCGACCCCCCAAACTTACAATTGTCAGGACAGATCATGACTGGAGAGCTGAAAGATGTCACCTGCACTTAACTCACCTGCAAATCTCTGTAACTCTCTCTCTCTCTCTCTCTCTCTCTCTCTCTCTCTTTCTCTGTCCACCCCCCCTCTCTCTCATGTTATTTTCCTCTCTCTCTCATTTTCTCTCTCTCCCATGTTCTTTCTCTCTCTGTCATGTTCTTTTCTCTCTCTCTCTCTCTCTCTCTCTCCCGTCTTCTCTGTATGTTTATGTCTCTGCCACTTCTCTTTCCGTCTTTTTTTGTCTTTGTTCCTGACCTGAAAAGAAGCTGTATTTTACAGCCTGTTATACAAAGTTTTACTGCTGACTCATCTTCAAAAGTGCTTCTATATTATTAATGGAGGAGTGGTAATTTGAATGAAACGGTGTGGAATATGTAGTACCAGTGCTCTCCTGTCTTTGTTCTGCAAGGCCTCAGCCTTGAAAGTCAAATTAAGAAGCAAAATATATAGCAGCTGGGAGAGCAGGTCTACACCAACGCTCAGTCTACTTTTGAAGTCTCGCTCCCATTGTCCGATGAATAATGCTGACTCTTCTTCAGTTTTAAATGTCAGGGATTTCTCTTTTTTCCGTTGTAACAATCTTTTGAACAAAGCTCTCAAACCTCACACCAGCAAAAAAGTTGTGGTACCGGGAAAATAAAGGCTGTGTTTTTGCTCCCATGTTTGGGCTTTCATTAAAAATCAATCCCTCTGCTTTTGAGGCTGTAAAGCCTGAGGCTTGGCTGAGATAAAATTTAGTAATGACCTCCTTTTTTTGATTTTGTTCTGTCAGACATCACGGATCAGTCAGCAGATCATTGCCACAGATGGAGGAAACCGCAGCAGCTCAGTGGACCTCACTGTTATCATCACCAATGTGCACAACCAGCCGCCACAGTGGGAACAGGCCGAGTACTGGGTCACCATCCCCGAAAACACAGTTCGAGATACCAAGATAGTGGTGAGTGATCCATTGCAATTAATCTCAGTGTCAGGGTCCAGTTTCATTACGTGAGAAGGAGGACATTTGAGTGTAGCCACGTACATAAAAAGCTAAAAGTCGTAAGAGACATGGAAGTGAAGGTTTTGAACAGAGGTATCATTAGAACCAATTTAGTGGGGAAGTGTGGAAGTACTGCAGTAAAATGTTGCTGTGCCCCTCTAAAATCACAGCAGTAATGAGGATAATTTGCTGTAGACCGGAATTTTTGCCACTTCTGGTAAACCCGTATGACCAGTACAAATTCAGCTACTTCCTTCACACTGTGGCCTTTGGCACCCAAATGCAATCACTCCTTTCTGTCAATCATTACCATTTGCTTTGTGACCCATTTTCCACACATCCTGAACTTGCTTCCCCCTTAAACATGCAAGGTGACTATTTTTTGTCCATGGATCTTATATTATACACTGACTAAAGCCCTCTCACTATTAAACAGAACTGATATGAGTGATTGGTTGTGTGTAGTCGTAATGCTGCTGTCTGTTGATGTGTTTTGTGCTGAGTGCATACGGTCACGCGGGGTTAAATGCTTGGGTTGGAAATGTGACTTTTCTGTTGCTGAGGCTTGTCGCATCTTATTTGGCTTGTATCTTGTTTGCTATTTCAGCTTGTTTTATGTGCTGTCAGATTTTACAATCGTCTGGGAGCCGGTACAGTCAGATAGTGGCTCTCGCCAACAGCCCTCATCTGTCCACCTAACTCGGCCAGACTGCTTCTCGGAATGTTCTCTTCTAATACATTCAAATGGGGTGAAAAAGCCGCCGTCTTCTGACACAGTTTCCTTCCTGTACACCGGGAAGCCGATTCATCAGTAAACCAACCAGGAGAAGTTCCATTTCCACCTCATCAGCAGCTTCTATGTATGTTCTGCAACATTTTTTAAGCATAGTTACTCCACGTTCTGCATATCCACAGGATGTGAAAGGGGCTTAGGTGGGATGTTTGAGCAGAAAGAGCCGTTTCCACCACAGGCGATGGAGCAGGAGGATGTGTTGACCTAGCCTAGCCGTGAGGGCTCACACTCTGCTTTGCTAGTCATTTTTGCTAACATGTTTGCAAAGCGCCCCAATCCTTTATCCACATCAAATGATCGTGATTGAACTCACAGCACACTTGAGAGCACACACGCACACACATATGCACGCACGCACACACACACACACACACAAACACACAGTCTGCTATCAGTTTAAAGCTTCTGATTAGGCATCTTGAAAACAAATTAGGCTAGGACTTAGGATAAAGGATGAGATCACATAGCTAGCATATTAAGTTATACAATGGTCTTATTGGCCAGGCCTGTGCAAGCGAAAGATCCTTAATTACTGTATTCATTTCCTGACAGCACTCTCATCTCTCGGTGTTCCAGCAAGCTTCCATACCTGGATAATGAATGCTAGGCTAATCCAGGCACTTTACATATTTCAGTAGATATTTCTCTCTCTTTTCTTCTCTCACTCTCTCTCCCTACATCCCTCATCTTCTCCACCATCCTCCACCATTAAGTACCCAGGTAGATTGTTGTTTAAATTTAGCAGCACTAATCTGATGTGTTAATTACACTGTGTGGGGTTGTGGATGCGGAGGCTAAATCTCCATATCAATGAGCTTCTCCTGTGTTCAGTCACAGCTCCTCTCCCTGGTCAGGTCTGCACTCTCAAACACACACATTCATATTCACATACCTGAAGATATCTCTCGAAATACACAGTCATATCAGAATTTTAAAACCACCGCCTTGTATCTACACTCTTTTGTCCATTTTATCTGCTCCACTTTGCAGACTGTAGTTCATCCGTTTATCTGTATACTTTGTTAGCCTCCTTTCACTCTGTTCTTTAATGGTTAGGACCACCACAGAGCAGGTATTATGAGGGTGCTGGATCATTCTCAGCACTGCAGTAACACTGATGTGGTGGTGGTGTGTCGGTGTGTGTACAAATGGATCAGACAGCAGATCTACTAATGTTTTCAAACACCTCACAGTCACAGCTGGATTGAAAATAGGTGTACCAATGCACCAAATGCACCAAACAAAACTATCTAGCCATCAGTGTCCTGTGATCAGGCAGCATCCTGTGACCACCAATGAAGGACTAGAGGAACAACACAAACTGTGCATCAACAAATGAGCTGCTGTCTCTGACTTTACATCTACAAGGTGGATCAACAATGTAGGTGTGTCAAATAGAGTGGACAATGAGTGGATAAAGTGTTTAAAAACATCAGCAGCTCTGAGTCACTCATACCAGTGCAACAGACACTAACACACCACCGTCACATCAGTGTAACTGCAGAGCTGGGAATGATCCGCCACCCAAAACATTAATAATCGGTAGTGGTCCTGTGGGGTCCTCACCTTAGAAGAACGGGTGAAAGGAGGATAATAAAGTATACAGAGAAACAGATGGACTGGAGTCTGTATTTGCAGAACTACAAAGGGCAACTATATAATCAGTGGAGCTAAAATAGACAATGAGTTTATTATCAATAATTTTTGGATATGACTGTATATTCTCAGATGAAAACATGCACACATCAAAAAATGTCCTCCTCTTCCAAATATATATCCTAAATGTGATTTACAGTTCTCTGATCAGCTTATTCTACCTCTCAGCACCGGTGCATAATGAGATGAATTGTAATTATCGCTAATTCCAACATATTGTGCACAGAGGATCATTACACCGACCAACTCACCAACACGAGGAGAGGCTGGAGAATTATTCTTTTGAAGATTCTCAGGTACTTAGCTTATACAGATTCTACAAGCTACTTTACACTCTCTTTTATCTTCTCTCCATTTCAGATCATGTTTGGGTTTAGCCTTATTTTAGCTGGATTAGCTGTACCTGTGGTTGTACCGCAATTTAAATGATTACCGACAGGATCCATGGTTTTTAATCCACTGCAAATCCGCAGCGTCTGCAGTTTTTCACAAGTCTGACAGTGATAATTACAGAGTGAATGACCTTCAAAGTACATCAGCAATAGCATTCCTGTTCTAAATAACCTCACAGTAACATCATTCTTAGCCCTATCAAGTTCAACACTCTGAAAATGTCAGTGAAATTTTCCCAAGAAATAGACTAATTTCCATGAAATGTTGAGGAAATTCAAAATTTATGTGGTTGAACATTAATTGTAGTTTCTGAAAACAGCATGCAGACATTTTTGATTCACTTGGTTAAATAGATGAGGAGGGGGACGCTCAAAAGCAATGAAACTTTGATGGCAAAGCTGAACTAATCCACTGTATTCCCTGCTTAAGTGAGCTGAGTCTTGTTGAAATGTGATGATACATTGTAGCAACTAGGCTTCCTAATGGGAATCTTCACCCACAGATATTGACTCTTTCTAGGCAGTGGACTGGGGAGACTTCCCCTCAGACTGTGTGTGTGTGGGGGGGGGGATCTATAGGTGTTTGTGTGTATTAAGTGCTGTAAAGCACATTGGGTTTAAGAAAGGCCTTTGGTATACATTTGGGCCGTTTGTATGGTTAAAAACTGTTTTTTTATTTAACATTTGACATGACATATAACACTGGCCTTAGAAAATCTGTGAAATCTGTAACATATAAGACACTAAGCCCATGAAATTGTGGACAATTTCCAATAGAATTGGTTGAATGATTCCAATACAGTATAGAAAATAAAATAAAAATGATTGTGGAAAACATTGAATCACTAATATATCCCCTGTTCTCTACTTAGGGTGTCTCATTTGCAAGCATTTGTGGAAAATGAGCATCTGTGTTGTGATTTTTGGGACTTAGTAAGAGCTCTATGGACTGGCAGCTTTAGTAGATAAAAGAGAAAATAATCTTGACCTTTAAAATGAGATCAAATCTGAAACTGCGCATCAGTGCATCTCTAGTAATATCAAACAGTGAGCTGTGCATTGAGCTGTTATTGTTACTGAGTGACATCCATCTGATCTATGATATTTCAGTCCAGCCTCTCTATATTCATTTAGCGAAATTACATGGCTAGTTTATTTTGTATGATTGACCAGTTAAATTCCCCAAATTATCTCCACTCCAGCTAGAATAGTGTAAATGGACAAATTTTACTCAACATGGCAGAATCTATAGGTTCTGTAGATGATTCTGGAGTGTTAAGGCTGATCCTATTTGGGCAAGGCTTTACTTAGCTTTACGTATTTAGATATGAATAGACATTGTTAATTATCATCCATACAGCTGTATAGCCTGTCTGTAGTATCTGTAATCAAAGCCCGTCCTGCTGTGACTGAATGTGATTAATTCCTGTCAAATCAGTTAGTGGGAAATCTTATGTTCTGTTTTCTGGGTCACACCTGTACAGATATGTGATAATTATCATTTCATCTCCAGCAAAGAGTGGTGGTTAGATCGTGTTCACATTACAGGGCTAAAGTGATATAAATGATATCTGTTGCCTACACTCCCACTGATTCAGTACCTTTCCTCTGTTAACCTTAAGAGTGCATCTTCAGACCCTGTTATTTAAATATGCATCTCAAAAAATTAGGATGATGATGATTGGGCTAAAAATACCTGCAGGGTGTGTGACTGAACTCATAGATTGAAAAGAGGTGGTACAGTACAGTGCAGTCTTGTTTGTGTGGAAATTGGGCCATAAAACAGATGTTAATAATTGGGAAAAAGAAGTGATTGTGCCAAAGGCCAGAGTGTGAAGGAAGTAGCTGAATTTGCAGATGTATAGAAGCATATGGTCATACGGGTCTACCACTAGTGGTAAAAATCCCAGTCTACATGACATTCTCCTCAGAATTGTGGCCAAAAGGTGAAACTAATGGGTGGGTTTTACTGCTTGTGAATGAAAATCACTTCACTTCCAGACAATAAGTCAATGCACGTCCTTCACAACCAATTTCTGAAAGAACCCTCCACAGTAAACTGCATATCATCATATATGTAGCAGAGTGGCGCACACAAGGCCTTTGCTCATTTCTTTTCACAAAGGTGCCCAGCTACACAAAAATTTGACTTTTAATAATTGGAAATGTGTTGTCTGGTCAAACTAATCAGGTTTCTGCCTGTATGTGAATGATACTAGGTGTCATGTTCATCATACACCTTAGGAAGCCTTAAATAAGGACTGTGTGGAAAGTATGGTTCAAGCTGGAGGATGCTCTGTGATGTTCTGAGAGTGATAATTAAGTAGAAATTTGTTCTTTGATTAAGGTGAGAGTAAATTTGAACTACAGTGTCTACACTGAGCTGCTGGACAATCAGGTTTTGCCTTTTGCTCATCTTACCGAGGAAAATAGCATTCCTATACCTGCATTCCAAGATGTCAAAAAAACTGGGGATCCTGTGGTTTCCTCCAAGCGTGTTGGCTGCCTGAAAGCAATGTATTGACAGCAGTTCTAAAAGAGGCGGAGCTTAATTTCACTTGCATTGGAAGAGGCCTGCACCCTCTTAGAGTAAGGGACTGGGTGGGTTAACTGGCCATCAACACACTGGGTAGAAAATTGGATAAAAATGTCAAAAACTCTTTTTGGTTTACCTTATTGAGTTAAATTTTGAACACAAACAAACGTTTTCACCATATTCTTATTTTTGGAGATGCACTAGTAAATGTTGTAATGAAAGCTCTTTTTTAAGTTGCACTTCACTGACTGTGTCCTTGCTTTTAAACTTAAGTGTACATATGATGTTTACAAGGCTTGTACACTCCTGAATGTTTGCTGACTTCACTTATGTCCCAGCTAATGGAAGATGTACGTACCTAGGGGTCACCTGTAATGTCAGAGCACTTCAGAAGAGATGATGTCCCAAACATCATGTATTTTTATCCTCTCTTCCCTTTCAGCTCCTGTCTTACCAGCTCTTTAATCTGTTAGAAACAGTTGACTCAGTCGACTTTCTCAAATACACCTCTAATTTCTCCTGGTTTCAAGTGAATGGCATTTATAACATACATTTTGCTGGCATTCAATTGAGAAAAATACCAGTTTGGATATTCTGTTTGATGTTCTTCAATCTTTGGTGTCAGAGAGCATTAGCTTTAGTAGTTAATTAAGAATTTACACGTTGTAAAAAAGTTAGCAAACATTAATCATTCATATGAAATAGATTTTGTTGAACTTAGTGAAATGGTTCAGTTTCAGAACAGTGAACAACACAATGACATTCTTTATCTTTATTAACCTGTTCATGCCCAACACCTTAATCTAGCTTTAGGGCGGAGCTTCTGAAGGAGCACTGAAGAGAGGGGTGTGTGTTTTACTGTTGAGTTCAAATATCTGCAGTTGTTCTCCAGAATGATGTTCTCCTGTTATCCCTCTCACACACATGTACACCCACACAAAACACTGATGTTGCTCATAATGTGACTTGAATAACAAAGCACTTCAGGGCAATTACATCTCTCTCTCTCTCTCTTTCTCTCTCTTTCTCTCTCTCTCTCTCTCTCACACACACACACTCCTTCACTCTTTCTGTCTGTCTGTCTTTCTCTCACACTCCTCTCTCATTCCTTCTTTCCCTTTCTCTATCTCCATCTATCATCTCTATCACTCTATCACCCTGTCTCTCTTTTTTGTCTTCCCTTCCACTCACTTTCTTTGTCTTTCTGTGTCTATCTCCCTCTTCCCATTCTTTTTCTCCATCTCTCTCTGACCCTCTCCCATGTCTCTGTCTCCTCTTCTGTCTTTCTTTCTCTCTCTTTCTCTCCCAGTCTCTCTCCAATGTCTCTCTCTCTCTGCCCCATCCCTTCTTTTTTCTCTCTCTCTCTTCCTCTCTCTCTCTTTCACTTCCCTCTCTCCCTGTCTCTCTCTTGCCTTCCCTCCCTCTCACTTTCATTGTTTCTCTGTCTCTTTATCCATCTCTTTCTCTCTTCCCTTCTGTCTCTCTCTCCCTGTCTGTCCCCTTCCCTCTCCCCCCTCTCTCACTTGCCCTCACTCCCTCTCGCTTTCTTTGTCTCTCTGTCTATTTCTCCATCTCTCTCTCTTCCCTTCTGTCTCTCTCTACCTCTCTCTCTCTCTCCCTCTCCATGCCTCCCTCTCACCTTTCTGTCTCTTTTTCTCTTTCTCTATCTACCCCTCCCTCTCACCTCTCTCTCCCTCTCCCTCTCTCTCTCCCTCTCCCTCTGCCTCCAAGTGCAGTATTTACTCCCTGGTGTGGAGTAACTGTAGCAACTGACTGTTCAAATCTGTTCTGTGCATTGGGAGCCTTCATGGTAATTTATCCTCAGAACTCTAAATACAAATTAGGCTTGTTAAACAGTATAATGCATTCATTAGGTACACCGAGCAGCCTTGTTGTGCGCCAAGTGCTTCTATTCATCTCTCTCTTACTCTTTCTCTCGGCCTCTTTTTCCTCCTCCATCCATCTATCTGTCTCCCTAATTAAAAATTTAAATATCAGTCGCCTCATTGTGGAATCATCTCAAGGAATGGTAATTAGCAAATTTCCAAATGCCGTAATTGCAACCTTGAGGAAGTAATTAAGGGGCTTTGTTCTTGTACACGGAGGCCAGATAATGGGCATATCATTCTCATCAGACAGCACTGCCGCTCATTAATAAACTCAGGGGGCAGATTAATCAGGTATGGTTTCACGGGTCAGTCAAGTTTGTATTTCTCGACACATCATCGAAATGCATAATTTAGCTAATGCACACAGTCGTGAATATTTCAGGATTATTGGGTGTTCAAAGCAAAAGGAATGAAGTTTAGAATGAAATATGGTAGTAGCTGGTGCTCTCCTGGGGGGCTGTGGTCTGCAGCCTATGGAGAGGTGTCCAGGAAACGACCTCCACTGGGTTGGAAAGTGATGTCTGAGAGCTTTTCAGTGTTCTGGTGCAGTCAGGTATTCTGTGCAGGCACAGTGAGTGACCAGTGTTCGTTTTAATGTGTTTCAGTCCACTGCACCTCTTCAACAGGGAATGTTCTGCAGGTATAATTTCATTACATTCTAACAAGAGTGTAATCTGAGCCCTTGATAGAGATATCTGCCAAACTCTGATGTACCTCAGTATGTACTTACACAACAAGAAAGTGTTAATGTGTTAGCATTTAAAAATATCTGTGTGTGTTGTTTGTTTTCACCCACCCAGCTGTTTACAGTGATTTTAAAATTTTCATGATTTTCATGAAATTACGTAGTTTGACTCATGTCCAAAAGGGCATGATAATAGGGTGAAGAGTGGTAGCATCTCGGAAACCGTTAATGTTCTAGAGCTGCTGTAGTGAAGGTGTACAGAGAAAGGACTTCACGTGCATTGAGTGCCTCCCAGCATAACAGTGGTGCCCCACAGGCCATTGATGCCAGAGGTAAATGATGATAAGTGGTACAAAGAGCTCTACTGTAGTAAGAAAGTGCACAAGTGACTCCAGATACCTTCCATCATCTAATACAGTTCATGCCAGAACATCATCATCTGAGCCAAGAGTGGCTATTCCCACTATTAGGGAGGTGGTCATAATATTCTGTTATGACTGTGTATATCACATACTGTTATCTGCAGTGCTGGGGCCATTACTCAAAAATCCATTACAAGTTTTTAATTATTGTTCTAAAATTATAATAGCATTAATGATCACTTTATGACAAGCGTGATAAATAATAGTACTAAAGACTGTATAAAGCATCACTAAATGATTGAACAGTTTTGGGAAAAATTAAAAAAGTGTCATATTTAGCAGCTAATACCTTAATTGATATTTAGACCTTCACAAAATGCTAACATGAAATTTGACTAGGCTTTTATTGCCTAATAAATAAATGAAGACTTCATTTCATGTGTATAGAAGTTGTATATGAATATATATATATAATTGCATCAATACAGCTTATTTTGTTTTATAGTGACAGAGTCACATTCATGTTTTTAATTATTACTTAATCATTATTATTTAACCAAGTCATAATACAGTATTAAGTAATGCTTATAGATGCATTCCTACTATAAAATGTTAAGAGTTACTTTATTTATTACATATAATCTCAATAGTCATTACTTTTCTGCTGCATTACTAATTTTTGTGAAATTGTGGGATAAAAGATCACTTACATACAACATATTTGCAGTGCATAACTGTCCTTATATTTTTACCACCCCGGCACAGGGATTTTTATTTTTATGTTTTAAGAGTTAACAGTAGAGGAACGTTTGATTTTTGCACAAGGGTGGAGCTGCTCATATTCATTTTCTGAAAGTAGCCCTGTGTATGTAGTCTGAGTTCTGAATTGTGGTGTACAAACAAAGCAAAAAGGTTCATTATTATGAGGGCCCTGAGTGGCTCAGCAGACTAAGACGCTGACACTATGACCAGAGGATAGCGAGTTCGAATGCTGTTTGCCATCAACAGCCAGGGCCCAAGAGAGCAAAAATTGGCCATGCTCTCTCTGGGTGGGTAGATGGAGCTCTCACTCTCCCTATCACTCACACATTGCAATGTCCGCTGGCTCAGGCATCCACTGATTTGTCCATTCAGAGCTGGGGATCCTGCGCTTTCCTCTGAGCGCATTGGCTTCCCAGTGACGGTGTATCAGCAGTAGTTTGAAAAGAGGTGATGGCAGCATCACATGCAACGGAGGACGCTTGTGTTTGTCTTCACCCTTCTAGAGTCAGGGATAGTGCAAAAGTGATGGGGAGAGTCCTAATGGAGGGAATGGGCTAATTGGCTACTACTACATTGGTATGGGGATAAAAACTGGCAAAAACTTAGAAATAAAATTATTTTAAAAAATTATAATTAATATGAACCGATGCAGTGTAGACTGATCATTAGCATGGTGCATGTGAAAGATATTAAACGAGCACTTTGTTTTTGCAGACATCATATTGATGCTGGTGAAAATCAAGCAGGCATTCAGGCCTGAACTACTTTGACAAGGCCAAACACTTATGGCCAGAAGACTTGATCAGAGCTTCTCTAAAGCAGTAAGGCTTGTGGTTGTGCTCCTAGTCAGGAGTAGTCAGTTCCTACTGACAGTGCCTCTAAGTTTCCTGGATCTCAGTCTGTTTGAGGGATGTTGGCCGGGGTGTGTGTGTGGATGATGGTTTGATGGTTTGCAGTGAAAGTTGCGTACCAGAAAGTAACAAGAAAAATGTTGTTTCTAATGAACCCTCCTGATGTGTTCATTTCATGTTTACTAGTTTTGTGGTACTGATCAAAAATGACCACGTCATCATAACTGATTCAATCACAGTATTGCAATTATATTACATTATAACCATATATGTTTTGTCAAGTTAAGCTCTTGTGATCATTAAAAGTTTTTAACTCCTGTTTGCTATTTATGGCTTGTAGCCCTCACTGACCTCAGCTCGTACAACTCGCTTTTTAGTTAAAAATATATATTTATGATAATATATGGAATATTTTGACTATTAACAAATACTCAGATGAAACAAACTATACTATTTATTACAGAATACTTTGCGTCAAAGTGTAACAAAAATAACTTTTGAGTGAAATTTGACCAGAACACAATAGGAGGGTTAACCTAACATCAAACAGACATGCTGAACTTGGCTAGTCTTGAGAACAGTTCCATCTCACCATGAGACCAACACAAGACTGAGAACAAATGAGGTTGAGACAAAGATGAGTCCAAGATGTTTATGGCATCAAGACCACAAGTGCAACATCCCTGCCCATCCCAGCTTTCATGATCTGTTAGTGACATTTGTAGCTTCAGTGCAACACTAGATGGAATTAGGCCAGCTTCAGACCTTATACATGAATTTGGTGATTGATTTACAAACAATTGCTTTAACATTTTGATCCAGTGCCATTTGACTTATGCTCTGTGGCAATGCACTGAAGAGTAAACTCCCTGTGTAGCAGCAGGACTGTGTGGAGGAGCTTCTTGTCAAACTGATTGTGGCAGGAAAGGTGAAGGAATAGGTCAGCGTAGAGTGGAATACATTCTGGATGTCAAAACCAGCCCCATAAAAGCAGGAAACATGAGCCGCAGAGCTTTTAAGGTGTGTGTTCTCTGCGTGGCCGGTGAGGAGACGTCCTTGCAGGAGTGAGTCAGAATCTGGACTATGGAGCATGTCATGGCTGAGTGAGCCCATGAGTCCTGATCACTCTCAACATTTTCTCTCTCGCTCTCTCTCTCTTCATCCCCACTCCCCCACATTCTCCTTGATGTCTTGGTTTCAAACTGTGTTTTCCAAGCCACACATTCATCATGTTGCAGGACTACCATAGATGGTTTGGAAGTTGTATCTTCATTCATTCCACGCCTCGTTGGCTTTGCAGAACAGTCGTCTGCATTGTACTGGAATGTGTTTACTTTACAGTGTCATTTGTTTGATAGTAGTTTGGGGTTAGTTGCTTTTTTCCATTATGTTAAATGACTTACAGTTACCCCATGGACAGCTTGCAACCGTTCACTTTGGATAGAATTTTCCTAACTTGGTCTTGAGATTCCAGCTCTTTGGACACTCACAAAATGCTTGAAGTAGTGAGCCATTTCTAATTTTAATGTAGCCAGGTTTATGCTGTTATTACTTTGAAATGGTGAAGTCATATAGCAAAAATATCAGTGGAGAACCATGTATTTCACACCTAGGCCTTCAGTAATACTCCGTCTGAATCAGTCTACCCCTCAGAAACTTTTATAAAAACCATCTTAATATGCAGAAATACAGTATAAAGAGCCATTGCATCGCAGATAGATACATCCTGTAGCCTTAATAAATGCCTCTATTGAATAAACAAACCAGGGGGGAACAAGTCTCCTTCTACAGCTAGCCATGACACACATAAAAAACCTCAATAATAACCTCATAAACTTGCAATATTGTTTAGGAAAATAGCAACATTTTACTCCCCAAAAAATCGAATTATTTGTAAACAAAATCCATCCTCCTCTCTTTCCTCAGAAACTGTGCAATTACTCTGTCATACAGATTATCCTGTGAGCCAAGGGTACTGCTCATAGTTGGTAACATGAAAGTGGCGGACAAATCCTCTTCCTTGTTGTGACAGGCTAGCTAGTTTCAGAGTTGTTCGACCTTTCTTAACAATGTCTAGCTTTTCGTGAAAAGTCCAAAAATGGCATTAAAAGTAAATCTGCCACCAAATCTATTTCTGCTTCTCCTTTAGCCATTGCGAGGTGACTAAACAGCTAGATTGGACCAATCTAGACTATTCAATCAATGGGTCTGAATACAGTGACGTTGCCTGCTAGAGGGCCTTTGTGACACCAACTCAAAATCTGATTGGTTGAAGCAACAGTTTCAATGACATTTATTTTGTGTTAAAGGGCCCGTAGAATGGATTGTGAGGGCCTCCGGGCAGACGTCTTTGACTTTGACCCTGCCTGGCAACAAATGATGGCTGAAATGTGATTGGTTAAATGCTTTAATGTGAAAATACATGTGTGGAAATAGCACAACCATTTGTAAACCTATAAAAGGAAGCAGACAAACCATTTGGAAGTATTCATAGACAAAATATAATTAACATCAGTTTGTGATTCAGATATTTTTTAGGCCAGTAGAGAAGACCTTGCAGGCCCCGACGACCCATCACTGAAAAATATAATATTACCATTCCGACATTCTGACAGTTACATCATAATTTTGAGCGTTTTCCTGATTGCCAATTTGAAACAGACTAGCAAAACCTTTCAAGACTATTTAAAAATAAACCTTCAAACAATTAGCAAAATAATGGATGTACAATATATTGGTGAAACCAATCATTGTTATTGGCCGCATTGAATTTGTGACTGATAATTTCCGATTTGTGTCCTATTTGAAGCTTGTATAGTGAAAATTGCTGGCTACTTTGTGACTCTCTGTAATGACCACTGATGGCCATAACACAGCATTCATATTTACATTATAGTACATTTTTTATATTAATCATTAATTATTTGTTGTCATAGCAAACCTAAAAAATCCAAACTGGTGGAACAAACTTTCTATGAGTGGTCATTTTTACAGGCACACAGTGTTGGAGAAGTATATACAAGACAATACTCATACTTGTGGTGTAAATTGTGATGTATATGATCAATGATGCACACTCATATCAGAATGCCATAATGTTATGACCACCCCTGGTTTGGAATGAACTCAGCCTCATGTGACAGGATTTGCTGTACGTATGAGTAAGTGAGCACACCAGTCAGTTGTAGCAGAGTATAAAACCATCATCATGGGCAAAGAATGTGTTTTGACTGATGTCAAAAAGGGTATGATAATAGGGTACCAGGTGAAGGGTGTTAGCATCTTGGAAATGGTGTACTGAGAATGGACTTCATACATGAGTGTCTTTCAACAGCATAACAATGGTGCCCAATATGCCATTGATGCCAGAATGGAACAATGACCCCAGTCTGAATACAGGATCTATAAGGAAATTGTCAGGGATCACCATTTAATGGAACCTGTGAGCTTAGGGTAATTATTCCCACTATTATATAGATGGTCAGATCTTTTTGATATAACTGTGTATGTTGTCATATCACCAAGAACTATCTCAAAGTCTTTTTGTAGGTGTCTTTCTTTATTGTATAACTGTGCCACCGATCTGGAAGGCTTAAAACCTCACATATACTTCTGTTTAATATATATGAAAGATATCATGTATTGTTGTGACCAGACAGATGCTTCAATAGTCTGCTGTTTTGCTTTGCAGAGTGACCCTGGCCAAGGAGAGCATAGTCATTACACTCTAAAATGCCTTTAGCTACAGTCACTGTGTGACTGTGCAGAGACTCAACCTTAAGTGAACTCCTCACTGTATGAGCACTGCTTTATCCAAGTCTATCATTCAAAAGACTCTGCTTATGAAATTTCAGACTGAGTTTTATCCTAAGTGTGTAAAGCTCCTGCAGTGTTTGCCTTCACCCACGGAATCTGTCAGGACGAAAACCTTTTCAAAGCGTAACACCATGTCTGTGAAATGTCCGTTTTTTTGTCCATGGGGCCAGGTGTGTGTTACGCTGATATATGTCCCTGTTATATTGTCCCTGTGTTGCAGAAAGGAATGATTTCTCACCACATACCTTAGAGCATGAAGGTGTGGGGATAGCTGAGAGAGATGCAGCTCGATCAGGAGAGAGTCCACAGACTCTTTCAGCAGAAAGTTACTCTATAAATGTCAATATGAGTTCAATAGGAAATTAGATGGATTACAGGTGAACTGTGTCTAATGTATTCGTGTGCTGGAGTCAGCAGTGTGATGACTGACATTTCTGCTGATGTAGAATGCTCTTTCACAAATAATGCTAATTATCTTCCATGAGTTTTGGCAAAAGAGCCACTTTCCTTAGTCATCAGTGCTTTTTCGTTAATACCTATAGGGGAAAAAAGTAAAAAAAATGCCCTCACTGAAAACTTATAACATGTCCAAGCAGTTTTCACTCAAATAAATCACACAGCCACTCAGAGATGCTCAGTAGAAACACACACAGCCATTTCAGTGTGCACTGCTGGTTATTGAAATTGCAAAACTGCACCATACTTGTCTGAAACTTGTGTGAGTAGAGAGGTCATCCTGTTTTTTGGCTTTATGTATACACTGAAAGAATTAAGACTGAAAGCATTTTACAATACCACACAGATCCAGTTATGGTCTTGGGGCAGATTGGGGTCCACTTCCATGCATGTAACATTCCATCAATTTGTATTGATCCATTGATTGGTATTAAAATAAGTAAATGATCCACTGTATTAATGTGGTGCATAAATATTGATGCATGCATGTTTATTTTCACACCTGTCCCAACATTTACTAATATATATATATATATATATATATATAGTTTGCATTCAGTATACAGTATATTTAATGTGCATATAGATGCAATTCTGCAGCTGATAAATACATAAAAAAGTTTTATTAATAGTCATTATTGTTTTTAAGTTATTACTCTGTTTTCCTTTTTCTCAAAGACAATTAAAGCAACATCTCCTCTGGGTGACCCTCGAGTGACCTATAATCTTGAGGAGGGTCAGGTGCCTGAGACAAACATGCCTGTGCGTTTCTACATAAAGCCCAACCGCAGAGACGGCTCAGCGTCCATCCTGGTGGCCGAACCGCTGGACTACGAGAGCACACGCTTCTTCACCCTCCGCGTCCGTGTGCAGAATGTAGCAGCAGTTCCACTCGCATCATTCACCACCGTCTACGTCAACATCACAGGTAAGCGTCACCTTCACCCACTCAGAGAGGAGCCTTTATGCATATAATACACCAACAGCAATTACTTCAGTTAAGAGATTTATTTCAATGCCAAGACTCAAAGAGATAAAATATCTGTTAAGTCCCTTGAACCCTAGGTTTATTCTTGTTATGAGTTATTTGCATCACTTCTATGACACTATTACACTCTCATGAAAATAATTGTGCACTTCTGGTTAAATGGTATCTGTTCTGCATACAATATTCTACCAGTTACACAGTTCTGCACATTTTAAATGCACAAAGGGTGTTTTTACTGAACTTTATTGGAAAGCAAAAGTGATGAAATACACATGTAAAATTAAAACCAATCAGTTAATATGATTAATATGCTGTTGGTCCTCAATGACACCAAAAAGGCACCAAACCATGAATTCACAACATCTAGCAGAGGATCCTTTAAATCTAGTAGGTTGTGAAGTGGTGTTTGAGCACATCCTACAGATGCTCTACCAAACTGAGGTCTGGGGACTTTCAAGACCACTGTTGCTACATGTTCACAATTGCTGCATTGGAGCACCACAAGCCTGGACAGTAGCAGTCCTAGCCTGTTTGGTGTCCTGGGCAAACAATTTCTCCATCGCCTCTCTACCGCCACTGAGCCTGAACACTTTAGGTACGCTCACAGTGTTCAAACCTTTGCATAAAACTGTATCTTCAGTCATACAGCAAAACATGACATTGTGTAAAAGATCACTTTTGTTCATTATTTCATTCTAAAAGGTAAACTGTCTGTAATTTTACATTCATTACGCATGCAGGGACATATTTCAAGCCTTTTTAGTTTAAATATTAATCAGTATGGCTTATAGTTGGCAGGTCAATCAAGCACAGTAATATTGTGGTCAGCAAACCATTTGGATCATAGTTTTGGCACTAAGGGCAGGTGCTAATTGGCAATAAAGCTTGTCACCAGATAGAAACATGAAGTGCTCTAAAATGTCCTGGTAGATGACTGTGTTGACTTTGGACTTGATAAGTGGACCAACACCAGCAGAGGACATGACACCTCAAACCATCACAGACTACAGAAACTTCACACTGGACTTCAGACACTTGGATTCTGTGTCTCTCCACTCTTCGTCTAGACTCTAGAACCTTGATTTACAAATGAAATGCAAAACTGACTTTTATCTGAAAACAGTACTTTGGAGCACTGAGTAACAGTCCAGTTCTTTGTCTCTTTAGTTCAGGTAAGACACTTCTGATGTTGTCTCTGGTTCAGGAGTGTTGATATTAGGAATGTGGCAACTGTAGCTCTGAGAGATACACTGAATTTATGCTGTTTAATAGTCATTTACTCAAACTCACAATGAAATATTCTAATTTAAGATATTTTATGAGCTCTAACCAACATCAACATTAAAACAAAAAGGCTTGAAATGTCACTTTATGTGTAAGGAATGTAAACTATATTACAGTTTACCATCATCATTTTCATCATATTCTATTTCTGTAATGCATGACTATGATATGAGCATTAACATAGGCCCATATTCACTAAACAGCACAGGAAGAATAGAAAAGCTTTGAACAGAACTATGAAAAGAAAAGTAAAGAAAAAAGAACAGAAAAGAAAAGAAGCTGACATTGATCTGCTACACGTGGCAAATGTGTGTTGACAAGCAGCGTCTCACTGCAGATCTGCCCTGGGTGGGTGTATTTATCTGCGTTTCCTGCCTGTGCTGCTCTCTGTTCCTCACACACATACACAGCAGTCTGCTCTGGTTCTGTGTCTGGGTTTGAATTAAAGCTAAACTGACATTAATGTTTCTTTGCTTCATACCTCATTTAGCCTGTGCTGTACATGTGTGTATACAAGAGTGTGTGCTGCTGATGCTGTGTGTGCCACGAGATGCCTGACACTGATGAGTGTGTGACAGGTGGCTGTGCTGATGTGTGCGTGTGTTGAGGGGAGGGGCTACAGCAGGGAAGCACAACACTATCAGCATTAATTAGGGGGAAAATGAAGATTGAAATGGAATGAAAGGAAGACAAAAGCCCTTGGATAGCTCGTTAGAGAGACGCTGTAATCAGTGCACCACGGGGAACAGCCTCTCACTCACCCGTACATGCCCCTGCCCACAGAGAACCCAACAGCACCCTCACCATCATTCTCAGGTACAAATCCTTACCTGCACCAATCTCATTCATGGGATGTTATTTTAGTGACCAGTGCAGTTCTACATACTGTAGCTGTAGGTTCTAGCTGTTTTAAGTGTGATGTCACTCAAGCCCAGTGAAATGATGGCTCTAGAGTGATTTTTCTATATGACAGGTTTCTATATGTTCAGTAGTCTGTGATAAGGATGTAATGGCATTGGATGTACAAGGGAACAGCCCTGGCCAGCCCTGGCCTGGTGGTTATGGATCTGGTCTCCTGACTGAAGTGCCATCGAGCAAGACACCTGCTCCCCGGGCGCCATGGATAGGGCTACCCACTGCTTTGGGCACATGTTCACAGCCTAGTGTGCTGCCTAGTTTCACTGCACAGATAGGTTAAATGTGGAGGTCAAACTCCGTTGTGTGCAAACCACACTGGCAAAACGTTTAACCTAATCTAATCCAATCACATTATACATGTACAGGTGCTATTACAGCTGTGCAGAGGAAGAACATCCTTATATCCTTAAGTAAGAAAAGATGTACTTACCTGACAGAGGTGATACTATCATCAACAAGGTGGTTCACCCAAGGTGAGGTTCAGTCATTGCACTTTGACCCTTGTTAGCATCTTTACCGTTGGGGCAGTCATGGTCATGCGTTTAAGGAGCCAGCGTTATGGCTCTAAGGTCACTGGACAGGACTGGAGTGCTCTGAGCAGGGACACCATAGATAAGGCCGCCCACTGTTCTGAGCAAGTGGTGGTTCGCTAGTGTGTAAATCTGTGTTTTACTGCACAATGCGGAGGTCAAAATTCCCTGAGTCAGTTCATTTAATGATACACATACACGTAAACGTAAAAAAAATTAATAACATAAGCCCCGCCTCCTCTCTGCCAACTGTTATCTGATAAAAATGCATACAGATGCCTAGTCATGATCATAAATAATGGTTTTCATGCAAGGTAGTAAATAAGAGAGGCTCAGAAGACATGTTTATGTTTATGACAGTACCTGTCAAAAGTTTGAGCACATCTTCTCATTCAATGTTTTTATTTTTTATTTTTGTCCTACATTGTAAATGAATACTGAAGTCATCCAGACTATGATGGAACACATAAGGAATCATGTAGTAAACCTAAAAGTGTTAAACAAAACAAAATAAAATATTAGATTCTTCAAAGTACACAACTGATGTCTCAAACACATTCAGAGGGCAAGAAATGCAACCTGTAACCGTGCTGATTTTAAAAACTTATAAAGGCATCTTGAGCTCATGAAGAAACATTACCTAGAGGACAGTCTCAAGTTTTGAATAAAGGTAGCATATTATATTCCCACCTTAAATGGCAGGGACATGAATGTAACTGCTGCACCATTTAAGGTGGAATGGGGAATTGCAAAAGGATATTTATGAATAAGAAGCTACTTTCAGCTTTGTGTTTACATTGTTTTTACTTTGTGTTTCATTCAAAGAGATGTTATTTTGAACTTTAAGTGTTTTAACTGATTACATTATATTTTCTGGGCTAGCAGTTAGCATTAGCTATTTATTTTAATCAGACAGAATTGATTGTATTTTGGTCAGAGTAGAGGATCCTCTTGTCCTCTTGATCCTCTTTAGTTAAATAAAGCTGCATTATTAGCATTTTGGTACAGATTAATTTGGGTTTTATAGAGTAGTTTAGAAGTAAAGTAGTGAGGAATGAGATTACTTTGTCCAGAAAGTAATAAATTCACTCACACTCACTCACAGCAGACAGTGTGAGTGTAAATGATGAATTTTCAGAAGTAATAAGTCATTTGTAATTGATTATTTTTCTTGGTAATGACTCCAACACAATCTGTAACTTGTAATGAATTACTTTGCACAGTAACTCTGCTTTCAGACTCTGCTTATTTTAACCTTTTTTGTGGAGTTGAAGGCTGTCATATGCTGATGCTTATTGCAATTAAACAATGCAAGTAATATTCTAAAACTAAGGTTTAGGGCTCCAAGTGCCTCAGTGGACTAAGGCGTTTTTATCACTATGATCTGAGGATCGTGAGTTTGAATCCCAATCAGCCGTGGCCTGAGAGAGCAAAATTGGCCGTGCTCTCTTTGGGCAGGTAAGATGACACTCTCTCCACAGCACTACTAAGTAATATCGGCTGGCTCAGGTGTCTGCCAGGTGATCCATCAGAACTGGATCCATCAGAACTGAACAGATCCTCAAATTTCCTTTGCGCGTTTTAGCTGCCCACTGGCAATAATCAATTTCTGGTCAGCACCAGAAAAAGGTGGCGCTTTACTTCACATGCATAGAGTCAGGTGATACAAGTGATAGGGAGAGTCAACAACTGGGTGGGTCAATTGGCTACTAACACATTGGGGGGATGAAAAAAAACCTAAGGTTCACCCCAAATACATTTCATTCAGAAATGTGTAAAACCATCAACTTTCTTTTCTTTTCAGATGTGTATGAACTGGTCTTTATGAATCCTGTACTGTATATTATGTCTCTACAGACGTGATTCAATATGTCCATGTCTCTCTCTCTCTCTCTCTCTCTCTCTCTCTCTCTCTCTTTTTTTTTTTCCCCCCCCCCCCCTACTCAGATGTGAATGACAATGTTCCCTTCTTCATGTCGAGCACGTATGAAGCCACAGTGCCCGAGGGGGCTGAGATTGGCACTTCAGTGGTCCAGGTCTCAGCCTCTGACCTGGACTCTGGCCCTCATGGCATGGTGAGTGAGTCTCCATGGAGCACACATCAGCTCTTTACAACTCAGCCTGCTGCTGAAAGCCCTGCAAGGGTTTTATTTTTGAGTTTTTATTTTTAGAGACATTTTGGGAGTCTTAAATTTTGTCTTAAGTGTTGCTATTTTCATTACATTATTTAAGGGCTTGCACTAAAGTTTATATACCTCTTATACATCTAATTATATGAACTAACAAACTGTTCTAACTGTTCTAGATAAATTACATCATTCTCAAGGACCAGAGTGGAGACTCTCAGCTCTTCAGCATTAACTCCTACACAGGAGTCATCCACACTCGGGCCACCTTCGACCGGGAGCAGAAAAGCTCTTACTTGATCGAGGTCCAGTCTCAGGATGGCTCAGAGTCGGCTCGTCCAGGGCAGCAGGGCCAGCCTAACACAGGTGCGCTGCTTCACCCTGTTCATACCTGCCCACCTGTCCATGAACAATAACATCAGAGCAGCCAGACTGCAGGACCAGCTCCACTCATTAACACATCATTAAGTCTTTCCAAATGAAGAAATAATGTCATTACTGAGACTTGGGTTGATAATGATGATACTGTTCCACTGAAGTAATGTAATACAGAATTATACAGTCATTAAGATGTTAATTTGAGCATTCTTGTTCCTCAATGGATATTATTCACAATCAACCTTTAAACAATCATTAGTTTTAGTTAGTTTTTGTTAGGTGGATTGTTTGGATTTTTTTTTTGTTTTAGTTAGTTTAGTTCATTTTTTCTTTTAACCCGATTTTCTCCCCAATGTGTTTGGTAGCTAATCAACCCACCCATTTGTTACGACTCTGTCTATCACTTGTAATGTCCCTGACTCTAGGAGAGTGAAGACTAGCACATGTCTTCTCCGATACATGTGAAGTCAAGCTCTACCTCTTTTTGAACTGCTGCCGATACATCACCTTCGTGCAGCCAACGCACTCCAAGAGAAGAGCAGGATCCCTGGTTTTGATGAAATGCATGGCAGACACCTGAGCCATCCATCGTTACTTAGTGGTGCTGGGGAGAGAGTGACATCTTACCTTACAATTTCTGATAATAAACAGCTTGATCGGGATTCAAACTCGCAATTCTCAGATCATAGTGACAGCGCCTTAGTTGGCTGAGCTACCTGGATCCCAAGTTTTAGATGTTTATGATAGATTTTTAGAGCAGAATAAAAGTATTTATTGAAATGGAGGCTAAAGTAGAAGTCTAGCGTAATGAAAGGCAACTTTATTAGTAATGAAAAAGTACCAAGTACTGTACTTTATCAACCTGTTGTTGAGGTACATCCAGCTTGAGAAATTGTTGGAGTTCTTCCCTTTTTGAAATCCTTTAGGTCTAAAGTCAAGAACTACTTCAAAAATGAAAGGTGTGAGCCACATCAAAGTAGTCCAGGTGATGAACCAATATCACAGAATGAAAAAGTATCAGGAACTTAATGTGAGTGACTGAAGTGGAAGTGAGTTAAATATAGATCAGTATTGTAGATGATATATATATCAGGTCTCACTTTATTTGGATAGGCAGCTATTGCCCCAAACTACAGATGTTCATATTGTTTACAAACTACCTGTTGATACTTACCAGTGTTACGGTTAGGGTTAGGACCAGATTTAGGTTAGATTTAGGTTTTGGGTTGAGGTTAAGATTAGGGCATAGGTTGGGTGAGGTTACGCTAATTGGAAATTGAGTCAGACAAATGAATGTACATTAAATGCAAGCATGTACAAAGTACCACACACAGCTTATCCAAATAAAGTGTTACCAAACATCACTTTATTTACAAATTATTTCTATTATCTTAACTGTAGAGATACTTCAGAATGTTTACTACTGTATCTCCAAAACTAGAATATTGTAAAAAGGTTTATTTGTGTTCATAATTGATTTAAAAAAGTAAATTGTCATGTATTTTATAATCATTATGTAAAGTAACAATCTTCAAGCCTTTTTTGTTGATACTGTTTAAACAAAAATGTAACTCAAATGTACTTGTGTTTATCCATTTGCGCCCGACCCCAGTCACTTCCCTTGTTATTGTGTCTCATGTGTTGCCATGTGCACTCCTGTTTGCACCTGTCCTTACCCTGATTACCTTGTGTATATGTGTCCTGCCTTTCCCGTTGTGTTATGTCTGGTCTCATTTGTGCTGTAGTTTTTTTATTCCAGTGTATGTCAGTTTATGTTAAATAAAATTCCACCTGCTTGCACGTACATCAAGCCTTATATACAAATTGTTAACAACTCAAATATTTTGAGATTTTGGATTTCTGCGCTATAATCCATACTGATCAACATTAAAACAAAAAGGCTTGACATACATCACTTACACTAAATGTAATGAATATAAAATATGACCTTTTCACTTAACTTTTCACAATATTCTCATTTTTGGAGACTATAAGTAAGTAAGAAAATTGAGTTAGTTCTTGCTTGACTTTGCATCTATTGCATTATAGACTGTGGTACATTCTCTCCTTAGACACAGCCTACGTGAGGATTTTTGTCACGGACGTGAATGACAACGCTCCAGTCTTCTCTCAGCCTGTGTACGAGATCAGTGTGGAGGAGGACAAGGAAGTGGGCTACGTAGTCATTACCGTCACCGCTAATGATGAAGATGAGGGTAAGAGCACTGACTGCTGTCATTATGGTAGCACCAGAAAAGCCCATCATCTTTCTGTTATTTTTGCTTTGGTAGCGCAATTTACGCCTACAATACACTCAACCACAGAGGTGAGACAGCTGCCTGGCCTCTATAGTGGAAACATCTTATTTAAGTCTGTTTTTAATATGGATCTCTCAACCTTCATCTGTGGTGATGTTTCTGACAGACGTTACAGAAATAGGAGACTAAAAAATAATAGCGTGAGGTAAATTTGGGTGGCACATTCATTTTTTTTCCCACCAGCCTTGTTAGCAAATCCCTATGGTGACTGTGGGAGCAGCACATTCATCCCCTCGAGGTAATTATTTGATGTTCTTTTGTCCCTTGTTGCTTCCAAAAAGCGAAACGAAAGATTTCTTTAATGACAGAAGTGGGGAAGATGTTTAGACTTGAACATTACAAGAGATGCCACATTTTGTGATACCTTTCTAGACTCTGCCTCTATATATCCAAGCACAGAGAAGAAAGACTGAATCAAATACAAGATGTGGACAAAAGTAAGAAGCATGTGCTGTGAGGATTTGATTGCATTCATCAAGAAGAGCATCAGTGAGATCAGGATGTTGGATGATCACCACCTCATCCCCAACTTTCCAACTCAGACCAAAAGTATTGGATGAAACAGAAAACACAGTTCCACAGCTCTGCTGGCTTTATATCCCTCTAGCCCACACCTGGCATTAGGCACAGTGCCAACAGATTCATGTTTATCTGCTCTAGAGAGTCCTGTTCTTTTGGCAGTACTTCTCTACAGGGACTAGACAAGCTGTGCGTGTGCATATCTGTGTCAGCAACGAGTGCAACTTAACATAGCTCATTAGAAGGGGTGTCCACAAACATTTGGACATTATTAATGTCATTATAAATGACAAACATAGCTGTCCTTTTGCCTGGAATTATAGTTTGAACTTGGTTGAAAAGCCCTGCAGGGGCACATGTGCTAAGCAAACTGTGAAATTGTCATGTGTCATCAACATTATACTTAATCCTTGTAAACAACACCTCCTCTAAAAAAACATTATCAGATAAGTTAATCAGCTAATGAGAGGAAAATGGCTTTAATCAGACGATAGAGGCTATGAGAGAAACAACCTGCAGTTGTTTTGTCTCCGCTGTTGGCACAGGTGTCCATGCAGGCAGATGATCTGTATTAGCTGGAGATAATCCATAAAACATGACACAATCCCATTAAGCAGCAGTCTTGCTGATCAGGCATGTCTTCTGGGAGGATTTTGGCTCAGACGCTCCTGGCCTCAGAACGGAGCTGGGTTACTCCACCTCTATCTCACCGTGTCTCCCGTTGCCTGAATCTGGTGTGCTTATATTTTTGTTCCAGTGAGAACATTGTGCATGCTGTCCCCTGCAGACAAAATGTGACTACATAAAGTGGATAGGATAGTATATGGCATGCATTGTTTGGCCCCATAATGCAATAAGTCAGGATTAGCCAGCGTGGGCATTTCCGTCAGAGCTCTTTACCTTAATAGGAGGCGTTACTTGACCTCTGAAATGAAGCACTCGGCTGTTTTGCAGATGTTTTATTTATGTCCTCTGAGAGCTGAAAATCTTTCAGGCTAACTCAACTTCCCAAAACATCCTCTAGCAATATGGACCAATTCATCAGCAGATATGGGAAGTGACATTTGGTGTGCTCATTTGAATTAGCATGCATTTATGTAATCCTTTAAAAGTTGAATTAGTCTGTCCAAATCAGCTCTTTTGGCCAGTTGAGCCATGGCTTATCCCATCCAAGCCGTAACACTGACACACACAGTGTTGCCTCTGTCTGTTTGAGTGAGACAGGCTTGGACAGATCACCTTTCTGTCCAGTGGAGTGTGCCGGTCTGCCTGTCTTCTCGCCCCCACATCACCTCCCCTGCCACTGGACTCTTCTGGCCTGTCACTCGGGGCTGATTCAGTAACAGGATTACTACGCCTGATCTCTCTCCAATCCTCATCTGCGCTGAAGGTGATCCATGCTCATCTGTCATCATAAACAAACACGGCAGGCTATGAGGGCTCTCGCCGTGGCACCGTGACCTCACCTGTTACATGCAGTACACTCACATGACAAATAAAGTGTGGCATGTAGCCGTCATCAGCAAGCTGGCAAGATAGGTCTGAGGCCAGGGAGAGCACCAGTGACCAATGCAGGTGTCTGGAAGCTCAACACTGATGAAACAGCAGCCATGGTGGTGAAACAAGACTGAGGACATGGTCACGCATGCCTGGATGGGCAGTGCAGGGACACCAGAAAGCTAATCTTTCATGCCTATCCCAAGAGTGCGTTGATGCTCTGTCCACTTCCCATCTTTGGAAACTGCCCATTTCAACCCAATAACTTATATTACACTTGTGATGAAAGTGGGAATTTAGAACAATTTTGGTATGAATTTTATTATACAATTCCCAAAGCTGAACCCATTTTCCATCCTTTTTAGCTCAGATTTCAGTTGAGTGTACAATATGTAGAATGTGTATTCATCCAAGTAAGTCTATTAAGGCCTCTGCTGCTGAGGTTAGAATCTCAATGTGAAAACATAAGCTGCATCAATTATCCAATTGGGTATTAAAAGAAGTTAAGAATACATTTCAGGGGGTTAGACAAGTCTGTCTATTTAATGGGCTTACTGGAGGGACAGTTCTAAGTACATATTTGAATTCAATCAAGCACTTTGATCCTGATGCATAATGAAACAATAGGGAATTTGGTGGATAATCTTTATTGGTGTATGACTTTCAAAATGTCAGGTACAATTTTCATTTTCAGCACATGTTGTAACATATATAAAATTTAAATTTCATTAACATGTCTTCATTATTATTACAGTTATTCACAATCATGTGGGTAAAGAATTCCAAACAATGCTTCAAGTATTCATACATTTTTAGAGTGGGCATGATAGCAAGGTGTAATGGAACTAAATTCTTATAAATAAATGGTTCCAAAATAAAACATATTTGTAGGGATACTTTAGATTAACCACTATGGGTACCCCAAAGAACCCTTCAGTGAATGCTTCAAGGAATGAGCTTTGTAGACCTAATTTGGGCAGGATAATTTGGTCATTCCCAACGTTTTTCCCTGAAAACCCCTACTTCTTATTAGCTGACGAGTTTAGTTAGGATTCTTACAGAAAACAAAGCAACAAAATAATGCAGGGCAGGGTTAGCTCAGGACCCTGGTTGAGAGCCACTGCTGTAGTGCAGGCTGGTGAGGTTGTAGGCCCTGCAGCCCATAGTGTTGCTGTGAGGGGGGCACCATATGAGGCAGCTGGTCATTAAGGAAAGTGCTTTGGGCCAAAGCACCAGAGCTGCCTTCAGCAAGTGTCAGGGCATATTGTGCTCCACGGCCCTGACGGCCGTGGCCAGGATGAGCACGACACGTCCTAATGAAATCCTCACACATAGAGCCCAGATGGTGTTTGTCTCATAAAATCTGATCCAGGCTAGTAAACAGAGATGAGCGAGAGTTGTTTTCCACGCAGGGTGGACAGGGCCAGGAAGGTCTGGCTCTTGAGTAAAGAGGACAGAGGGCTTTGTTCCTTGTCTGTTCTAGAAATTTGCCTCCATAGTTTTTTTCCTTTTATATGATCCCCTAATTAGAGTTACCCGTTCTCTCTCAGTACAACACTGCATTGTCATCATGGGGGTCAGATGGCATGATGACCAGGTCAGTGCAGATGTAACTCTTTGAGTGGGTTACAGCTGCAGCTCTCTGTTGAGCAAAAAAGGATCACATAACCTATGATCATGGATGACACTCACCATGCATGTGGGATGTAATGATGGAGAAAAAGAGAGAAGAGGATGAAAGGCTTGTGGAGTTCTGATGATCCTGTGTTTGAACTGCTGAACTGTGCAGCAGCCGAAAGGGATGCAGAGCAGAACGTCTTAGATGACTGCTTAGCCTAAGTTGAGGGGCTTATATATACCTACAAAAGGTCAAAAAAAAAAATTACAGTTAATTGGAGGCAACGTGTGTTTACATTTGTGTGAGTTCTTTCATTGCAGAAATCTAAAGAGCTTTGTAAAACTTTAACCCTGAAAGTGGAAGCCTTTATATCACATCGTCCTTTTATCACAGCATGGGGACATTCCTTAATCAATAGATGCATTGACAGTGCAGTGAAAGAATAGCTGCAGGTCTCAATTAATCGTATTTCTTTGATGCACCTTGAAAGATGGAAAACCTTCAAGCTTTCTGCATGTGAATCTTAATGAATGGGAATATATTGCCATGCCACAGCAAAACTCAAAGAAACCAATACGCTTGGGCATTTAACCATTATACTATTGAAAATGTCCACATTTTTAAATAAGTAGTTCTCAGATACCTCCTCAAGGAAATCTTTTACACTGTAATGAATAAAAAATGAATTCATTTATGGTTTCTTTAAAGCATTACATTTTATCATGTGTCCTTTGGCGTACTATCAGTTCATCTACAGAATGATAGACCTGATTCACACAACCTGCACTATATTTGTCATCTTTTTGTTTAAATATTCTCATTCACAGCTCTACTTAGACATTGCTCTTTCATTTGTCATGAGATGTATTTCCTAGTCACTCTTTGTTCCCTGCGGTTATCGGTTGCATGTTTAGTCTAGAACTCATTTTTTTAATGTATAGAATATAGATTTTTTTTTACAAACTACATTCATACAGAACAAAATTGAAATATTTTAAAAAAGTTTAGTATGGCTGAACTGATCAGTATAGCTTTTATCTCATGAATCCAGAATCTCAAATTATTAAAATATTTCAGGCAAACCCTACAGACATAAACTCCATAGAGAATTTATGGGATATCATCAAGAGGAAGATGAGGAACACATGACCCAGCAATACAGAAAGCCGAAGGCCACTATCAAAGCATCCTGGGCTTCAGTGACATACTGTATATTGTTTATTGTCTGAAATTATGCATACTGAACCTGTATGTTGTATATAATGCTACAGAGACACCAAAAGCCAAAAACAAATTCCTGGTGTGTATCAACATAACTCACCATTAAATCCGCTCTTGATTCTGATTGTGATTTCTGCTGTAATCCATAGTAAAGGAGCCAAAACCAAGTACTAAGTGTATAATAAGCAACCTTGACAGAGCATTTCTGTATTGTACATCTTTTTCTCTTTAATCTAATAATATATTGTAATAATTTAAGTTTTTTGATTTCTGAATTTCTATAAGCTATGCAGATCAACTGTAAAAAAAGGCTTCAAATGTCACTTTATGTGTAGTGAATATAAAATATGACAGTTTACCTGAAATCATGAACATCAAAGAACGTTTTCACAATATTGTAATTTTTTAAGATGCACAAGTATAATTTGGCCCAAGTCCACTGACAGAATTATGTACTAGAAGCAACATCTTAAAATCAACACTGTAACTGACTGGAAACCAGTGTAGAGATCTGGGATTTGGATGATGTGCTCTATTCACTTTGTCTTGGTTTGCAGTCTGAGAGCTACATTTGAATATGTCTCAGCAGTCTGAAGGTCTTTTTAGGTACAGCAGTGAAGATAGCATCACAGTTGTGCAGCCAGTACATGATGAAGGCATAGATATGTGTCTCCAAATCATGTTTTCACATAAATGCTGTGAACCTAGCTTTGTTTTGGACAAGCTTTCTAACTAATCACTCACATTAGGTTTTTTGCCTTTTACACCAAATAAATTGAATTCTGTTTTGTCTTGGTTAAGTTGGGTAACATTTTTGGACATTGACATAACAAGTCTAGGTCTATTGTAGGCAATGTCATTGTCTGGTAGGATGTGACCTACTGGGAGCATATAGGTTATTATAAAAGTGGCACTAGAATACATCCCTGAGGGATCCCACAGGTTATGTTGATTCCTTTTGAATGATAGCCAGTTGTGGTGTAATATTACTAACACTCTAAATGTATACCAAATAAAGACTGTTGCAGATAGTCCAATACATTTTGTAGTATGTCTGTTGTAATGGAGCTAAACTAGTTTATTGAAAGTTGAGATAGCAACTGGAAGATTTTAGGTTTTTGTTGTCCATTGCATTCAATTGCCACATATCAGCTGTGCTGTTGATGTGCAGTAGTAATGATGGCTAAGATTCATTATTTGGAGGTGTGGCCCATCTGATAATATTGATTTTGTGACTAAAGAAGGAGGCAAACCTATTACATTTGTTAGAAGACAAGAGTTCAGGGTCTACTTGATTAGCAGGATTTTTCAACCTGTCAACTATGGAGAATATGATGCAACTAGAAAAGTGCATTTCCTGAACAAAACATAGAATGGTTGTGCAGCTAAAATGGTTCCCACTTCCAGGCAGTTGCTAGGCAGTTGCATCTGTTTTTAGGTGGTTCTATGGTATTGGTCCATGGGTGCTAGTTTTAGTTGCTAAACACCAAATGCAGTTTGGTGGTTATTGGTTTCTGGAAACAGTAGGACTTATATAGGGCCAAAAATGAATGGGTGTCTATGGGAGGAAAGAAGGATAAGGAAAAAAGACAGACAAGAGCAGGTCAGACAAGAAATAGTGCATGTGAAATAGTGTCTCATTTGAATAGAAGCACAGTAGATGAATTGTTATTTAGAATTTAATTGTTGATTTTTTTTCCCCTGGAAATTAAGTGTTTGATCAAAAAGCTGTACACATGCACACCATTCCCAGTCAGACCGAACATTCCAGATAATATAACAATACACTCTTATTTAACAATATTATGGCCATTGCTGATCTGGGACATCACATATGTCATGTGTCAGGGTCTGCTGCATGTTAAATAAATGAGCACACCAGTCAGTTGTAGCAGAGTGCAAAACAATTATCATGGGCAAAAAACATGATCTGACTGATGCCCAAAAAGACATGATAATAGGGTAACAGATGAAGAAGAGTAGAATCTTGTGTGAGATGTGTGAGGTGTGCTGAGAATGGTGTTCCAACAGCATAACAGTGGTGCCCTACAGGCCATTGATGCCAAATGAGAACAACAACTCTGACGAGTGGTACAGAGCAATCAACATGCCACTGTGGACCAGTTAAGCTATATAATGAACACAGAAGCAACAAGGAAGATGTCGAGTATTGCCATGTCGCATGGCATCTGTGATGCCCTGGGCCAAGTTCCAAACCAAAAATTCTTATATGACTTTATATTGCAAAGCAGTGTCTAACCATAACAATTATTTATGTTTTATAATACAATATAATAATATATCTTCTCTTTGGGTTTCCTCCAAGAACGCACAGCCTTCTTGCATTTTATTTTATGATTTCTTTATTTGTAGACAGTCTCCATGGAGCTTTCTGTCTAGTCGAGACTGTTAAAGTCTTCACAAACATCTAGGACCTTCCTGGTTTTATTATTGAAGGCAGACATCAATACAGTCTGAGGTTATGCTTGGTATTGTTGAAATAACCTTCATAGACAGCTCCCAAGTATCTTCATTTGTAAGCCTTTGACATATTGCTAGTTTGAAGATTTGGCGAGAACAGAATTTCAAAGAAAAACATGTTTAAATGATTTCATGTAAAAGCTCAGAAAATGCTGTTTGAATCATTTCTAAGAGCACATCATCAGTTTGCCAATAAAGCATAGATTTGTCTTCTTTTAAGCCAAATTGGCCTACAGCTACCTGTCCTAAAAAGTACTGACATATTCTCAAATTCTAACAGGTGCCAATGCCAAACTGCGCTACCAGATCACCTCAGGAAACACAATGGGTACCTTTGATGTGGAGCCAGAGGTTGGCACTATCTTCATTGCCCAGCGTCTGGACTATGAACGGGTACAGCGCTACGAGTTACGTCTGGTAGCCTCAGATGGAAAATGGGAGAACCAGACAATGGTGGTCATCAACATCATCAATCAAAATGACGAAGCACCCATATTTAGCCAGACAGAGTACCATGCCAGTGTCACTGAGGAACTGACAGAGTTGCCAGTCCTTGTGCTTGAGGTAAGGAGTGTTGCTAATCATCAGCTTTCAGTAAACATACCACTAATGTTATGGAGATGCATATATCACCAACAGTTGATGTGCTCCTTCTGTGCACTGCAGAAAATTGCTTCCAGTTATGTGGCATTCTCTCTTAAAATGTTTTGCTTATTAATGTGCTCTTAGAGTTTAGAAAGGAGAAAAATCCTATTTGAAATGAATATTTTGACATACCTGGACTCATCTGTCGCTCTCCTCTAGCATTTCCCCATATCACTGTCTATTGTGCTGTCAGCATAAAAATGACTTCAAAGGCTTTATGTAAACAAACCTGGGGAAAGACGAGGGAATTTTTCTGTATTCCTTTTCTGCGTCTATTAACTTTTAATTGCCTCTTGTGTTCTGTGACAGATGTTTTGAATCTAGCCACAAATGTGTGTCCTTGACTCAGTCAGGATGCAGGTGATGCATTTACAAGTCATTAATGTTGGTAATTAATGGAATCTTGTCCTGTTCAGGTCTCAGCCACCGATCCCGATCAAGAGGCAGACCAGAGTGCCGTGCGGTACTCGCTGCATGGACAGGGTGCTGGAAGTGAATTCACTATAGAAGAGCTCAGTGGGAAAATTTATGCCCAAAAGCGCCTTGATAGAGAGGATCGTTCAGCCTGGAGATTTCTAGTGTTGGCCACTGACGAGAATGGTGCTGGCCTAACTGGCTTTGCTGATGTCTTGGTGGAGGTGCTGGACATCAATGACAATGCACCAATTTTTCTATGTGCCTCAGATGGCTGCTTTGTGGGCCACGTGCCTGAAAACTCTCCAGCTGACACCTCCATTATGGAGATGCGAGCTACTGACCTGGATGACCCTAAAGCTGGCAAAAATGCTGTCCTCACCTACAGGATTATCCAGAATGTCCGTAACGAGATCAATTTAAACCTCTTCTCCATCAATCCAGCCACGGGCACCATCTACACAGTGTTGCGTTCTCTGGACAGGGAGGTGGAAGACCGTTATTTGGTAGTTGTGGAAGCCAGAGATGGAGGAGGTCTCTCCGGAACTGGAACTGCCACCATTGTTGTTTCTGATGTGAACGATCACCCTCCAGTGTTCACACAGAGGATTTACATGGCCGCCATGGCAGAGGACCTGGATATCAACAGTGAAGTACTGGCAGTAGCTGCCACAGATGGAGATGAGGGTGAGAATTCGGTGATGACCTTCAGCATTGTGGGTGGAGACGATGACCGCAAGTTCTTCATTGAGACTGATAAGGTGAACAGGCGGGGAGTAGTGCGACTGAAGAAGAAGATCGATTTTGAGAAACCTCACGAGCGCACCTTCAATCTCACAGTCAAAGTGGAGGATGCGGACTTCTTCAGCCTGGCTTATTGTGTCATCCAGGTTGAAGATTCCAATGACCATGCACCTGTCTTCTTCCCCCAGTTCTACGATGCAGGGTCCATGTTTGAGGATGTACCTGTGGGTACCATCGTAGCCCAGGTGACTGCCGTTGACCTGGACTCAGGGCAGAATGGAAAGTTCTCCTACAGTGTCACCCCAGAATCTGACCCCTTTCAGCAATTTCTGGTGGATAAGAATGGTTGGGTGGTTGTGGCTGACTCTTTGGACCGGGAGAAGGTATCTCAGCACAGGCTAATGGTACAGGCAACAGACATGGGCAACCCTGCTTTGACTGGCTCTGCCATTGTTCTGGTAACTGTTCAAGATGTTAATGATAATGGGCCTGAATTTGAGGCGCCATACCGTCCCATCGTCTGGGAAAACACAATCGCACCACAGGTTGTCAATATGAATGACACGTCTATCTTACTCCATGCCATTGACAGAGACACATCGCCTAATGGAGGGCCTTTTTCCATTCGCCTGCTGATGCTCACTTCAGATGTCACAAACTTTAACCTGACGGATTTGCGCAATGGCAGTGCCATGATAACAGCCCTCCGCACCTTTGATCGGGAGCAACAGAAGCAGTATCTTCTTCCCATTCTGATGATTGACAGCGGCTCTCCTCCAATGAGCTCCACCAGTACATTGACTGTCATAATTGGGGATAGGAATGATCATCCACATGCAGCTGGACACTCTGAGTTTATAGTCTACAACTATGAAGGTATGTGCTTGTCTAGATTATTTGTCTTGCTTAGTATTCCTTCCGACAATATTAGCATTTTATTCGTCGTCAGTGTGCTATAAAGCTAGGGTTGGGGGTCGATGTATTTTTAGTGCTTTTCCTTCATACACAGTGGAAATGCATTAACCTTCTAATAAGAACTCATCATCAAGTACAAACATGGCATGAAGCAAACAATTTACTTAAGTCCCAGGTTTAATAGGCACATAAACAGGAGCCATTTTAAAAGCTGTTGATTTCATGCATAACAGGATTACAGTGCTTCGTTTTGCCTTTTGGAGAAATGGCAGCGTTGCATACTAATAGCATTGGCCCCCCTACCACGCAGCTTAAGCGAGTCCATATGTGGCAAAGAGATGAGTTGCTCCCCCCCTTATCTCTTAAAGATGTGTGTGTCTTCCCCCTCACCTCCCACACACACATACACACTAAGACACACAAACTCACACAGCCCCAGGTAGTGCAGAGTCTGTGTGAGGTGGCTCCTCTATGACCTCATTATGTATTTTTCCGCAGGTTCTCTCCCCACGACTGTACTTGGCCAAGTTCAATCCCCTGACCTTGACGACTGGAGCGAAAAGGTTTACAAATTCGAAGGCAAACCCCCGAGGTACTTTGATCTTTTATTGAAGTTTGGTTCAAACCCTACAGTGGCAGCTGCCACTTAACAAGGAAGGTGATGAGAACAAAGGAGAGAGAGAAAACGAGAGACACAGAGTATCGTCTCCACACCGCATGTGCTGGATGCTTTTAATAGTTCATCAAAAATGAGATTCAGAATTCACTCTGAAGCGAGACAGTGATTCTTGTGTTGCAGTTTATGGGAAAACTGATGTGTGACGGACGCTCACTCTAATGAGCAGCACATGAAATAGTGAAGAGCTTCACACTGAGTGTGCTGTACGAGCTTCGTGACAAACGTGACACTTTTCAAAAGGAACTAAGAGAAAACGGATGTCAATATCCATGCGAATAATGAATGTCACATTCAGCATCCTGGCTGATTGGAGTGCTGTTTGCTTTCTCTAAAATAAGCTTCTTTGAGATATTCTTTAAAGTATTCACGCTTGTTAATTAGGATCATTAGCACACTTGTACATTAGCACTATAGGAGCTGTTTAGTGACTTTTAGCACACACACACACGCAGCCTCTTCGACCTGGGCAGTGTTTCATTTGCTTACTTGACAGTTAATTACCTAATTTGGCTCTGGAGCTGAAGGTCACCAGCCACGTGGAACTCAATTGCTGTTATGTGAACATGATTGCACTTTTTAAAATCTCATTTGAACCAGAGCCAGCATGAGTTTGCTGACCTTGGTGCATGGCTGGCCAGGGTGATAAACACAGCTGAGCACAACTGTACTACATGCCTCATATTGTAGGTGTCTGTAAGGTCATATCAGAGGCACATTCTTACTGTGCACTAAATCATGCTGCTTATTGATGAATAGAGAGAGTAGCAGTAACTGTGTTGTGTGAAAAGGTTGCTCCAAAACCTTTCTATGAAGAGAATTGCTGATAAAAAAGAGCTTAATCAAGACTTCAGTTTCACAGTTGAGAATAAATTATGATTTAAAGTAAATATCTTAACGTGTTTTTTTGCATTGATTGGGCCCTGACTGGTATCACCATATTTACTTACAATGTACCAAGTTCACCTAGTGATGGATTGGTGCTCTGTCCTGGGTTTAGCTAAGATAGTGTAATGCCCTGCCCTGCGCCTGCTGTAGGGGTGGGGGACTCACCGTGACCCTGACCAGTATTAAACAGATAAGACAATGGATGATGGATGCACCAACTTCATAAAACCCACTTACCATCAGTAAGTAAAGTGTTTTACAGGTGGCCTAGGTAAAAGCCAATTAAAATGTTTAAGAGATAATGCATTTTAATGGCCAATGCTTAACACCTGTTTCGATGTGAAAATGAGCACGTTATATTACAGAAAACCAAAAACCTCATAATCAGAGTGACGGATTCCAAGAAGTGGTAACCTACTTTTCAGTATAATAGCAGCAGCTAACTAAAAATAATATTGCCAAGAATGTCACTGTGGCATCAGAAATAAATATATGTGTATGTATATGTACACAGTTATATCAGAATTTTACCCTTTTATAAGTCATTAGTCAAATTGTGTCCTTTACCCATGATGATTGTTTCTACTCTGCTACAACTGACTGGTGTGCTCACTTATTTATACATGAAAAAAACCCTGTAACATGGGATCTGTGACATCCCAGCCTGAGTTCATGCCAAACCAGGGGTGTTCATAATGTTCTGATATTATTGTGTATATAATATACAGTATAAAGTATAATATGTATTATATATACAGTATTAATAAAGGATTATCTTATCTTATCTTTATATCTTATATATATATATATATATATATATATATATATATATATATATATATATTCTTTGTCAGTATTTGGGTCAAATCTCCCTCCCTCTCTCTCTCTCTCTCTCTCTCTCTCTCTCTCTCTCCTCTCACAGACACTTTACACTGAATCAGAGCTCTGGTCAGTTGAGTGTCCGGGGTGGTACGCCGGCTGGGTTGTACAGTCTACAGGTGCGGGTGGCAGATAAGGTTTGGCCTGATGTCACCTCCACTGCTCAGGTGAAGGTCAGAGAGCTGAAAGAAGACGCCCTGCTCAACGCTGGATCACTCCGCTTCTCCAGTGCGTCACCCAACACTACTCGTTCACTCACCACAGCACTAATTCAAAACTATGATGCATTTTTTCATGGTTATGAAATTCTTCTGTTGCTTTAAAAACTGCTATTAAATGTACACAAATTTGTCCTTCTCCCATATATAAGCTGTATTTAAAAGCTGGCGAGTTATGTTTTGTAAACTATATACCTAAATTAGAGAATACTGGCCTAACAGTTGAGTTGTAAGTGGACAAACTTCAGGCCTTAGTATGTGATCTGCTGTTTTAGCACTACAGCTATTTAGCTAATTGATAAGAAACCACTCACATACAGTAAGGAAAATAAGTATTTGAACACCCTGAGAATTTGCAAGTTCTCCCACTTAGAAATCATGGAGGGGTCTGAAATGTTCATCTTAGGTGCATGTCCACTGTGAGAGACATAAACTAAAAGAAAAAATCCAGAAATCACAATGTATGATTTTTTAAATAATTTATTTGTGTGTTACTGCTGCAAAACAGTATTTGAACACCTGTGAAAATCAATGTTAATATTAGCCTTTGTTTGCAATTACAGAGGTCAAACATTTCCTGTAGTTTTTCACCAGGTTTGCACACACTGCAGCAGGGACTGTGGCCCATTCCTCCACACAGATCTTCTCCAGATCAGTCAGGTTTCTGGGCTGTCGCTGAGAAACACAGAGTTTGAGCTCCCTCCAAAGATTTTCTATAGGGTTTAGGTCTGGAGACTGGCTAGGCCACTCCAGAACCTTGATATGCTTCTTACGGAACCGCTCCTAGGTTATCCTGGCTGTGTGCTTTGGGTCATTGTAATGTTGGAAGACCCAGCCATGACACATCTTCAATGCTCTAACTGAGGGAAGGAGGTTGTTCCCCAAAATCTCGCAATACATGGCCCCGGTCATCCTCTCCTTAATACAGTGCAGTCGTCCTGTCCCATGTGCAGAAAAACACCCCCAAAACATGATGCTTCCACCCCTATGCTATGCTGAGATCTTGCATGGAGCCCCAGTCAGAGGGAGATTGACAGTCATGTTTAGCTTCTTCCATTTTCTAATAATTGCTCCAACAGTTGATCTTTTTTCACCAAGCTGCTTGGCAATTGCCCTGTAGCCCTTTTCAGCCTTGAGAAGGTTTACAATCTTGTCTCTGGTGTCTTTGGACAGCTCTTTGGTCTTAGCCATGTTAGTAGTTGGGGGTCTTACTGATTGTGTGGGGTGGGCAGGTGTCTTTATGCAGCTGTCAACCTCAAATAGGTGCTTCTAATTTAGAATAATAAGTGGAGTGAAGGTGGACTTTTAGAGGCAGACTAACAGGTCTTTGAGGGCCAAAATGTTTGCTATTGGCAGGTGTTCAAATACTTATTTGCAGCAGTAACACATAAAAAAATATAAAAATCATACATTGTGATTTCCGATTTTTTTCATTTAGATTATGTCTCTCACAGTGGACATGCACCTAAGATGAAAATGTCAGACCCCTCCATGATTTCTAAGTGGGAGAACTTGCAAATTCGCAGGGTGTCCAAATACTTATTTTACTCACTGTAAGTGTATATGAAATGTATAATAACCTTTTATTTAGTTACATTATCCTCTAAGCATCAACATAACACTAAATAAACTTTGAAAACTATATTTTTGACTTGTCAGTTATTTGTGTAAGTGGAAGCTTCGATAAATTAGACTTTCTGCTGACAATGTCTTTAATCCAAATGAATGTATGTGATGTGTGCAGACCTGACAGCAGAGAAGTTGTTCCGGGTATCTGCTGGTGGGGAAAGTCTTTATGAGCGTCTGCAGCGTCTGCTCTCAGAGCTCCTTCAGACAGAGCTGGAAAAGGTGTACATCTTCAGTCTGGCCAACAGCACTCAGCCCAACCAGCAGCACCTCAGCGTGTGGTTCGCTGCTCACGGCTCTCCTTACTACAAGCCTGAGAAACTCCATGGCAATGTGGCTACACACAAGACCAAGGTGACTGCTGAGACATGTTTATGTAGCTTCACAACCTAAAATACAGTATGAAAGGGTTTTATTTTGTATTCGTAATCCAGTCATGCAGAAATGTGGGTCAGCAATAGCTACAATTAGCTACAAACAGCAATAGTTACAACCATGGCCATTTCTATACTGTACTCTGACATAAATCTACATAAACATTTATTCCATTAGGCATCCTTAGAGATTAACTGCTCCACTATGGTGTATTGACGTCATTCCCCTCTGGCATCAATGGCCTGTGGGGCAGCACTGTTATGCTGTTGGGAGGCACTCAATGTACGAGAAGTCAATTCTCAGTACACCTTCACTACAGCAGATCTAGAACATCTCACAAAGTTAGTAGTTTCTGAGATGCTACCACCCTTCACCCAAAACCCTTGTCACAGCCCCGCTGGTACCCTGTCTCAGCCCTGCTTTGGGCACTGTTTTGTTGCATTCTACATCATGTTTCATGTCCTCACCCCTTCACATCTCCCTGTCAGGTTAATGTCTAGCACCTGTGTTGTCTGATATCACAGCCCTGTGTCTGTTGTCTGATATCACAGTCCTTTCCCCCTTTGATTATGTTTGGTATTTAAGCTCCCCTTTGTCTCTGTGCCCTTTGTCAGTCATTGTGTTTGTTCTTGAATGTTCGTAATGCTGGTGTTTGTCCACTCTGATGGTTGTTGTATTTTGTGAACATTGGTGACTAAAATCTCACACTCGGATCCCACCTCTGCATCCTCTCGTCCTTCCGCAGCTCCAGCATTACAACCCTTTTATCATGTCCTTTTGGAAGTCAGTCAAATAGCGACATTTGCGCATAACAATTGTGTATTCTACTACAACTGACTGGCTGCAGCATTCATCAGTGTTTATCTAAGACAGTACTATATCACCCTTTTATTCGACTTCACGGCTAATCACGAGTTACTATTCAACCTTAAAAGGAAGCAATTTGCCTCCGCTGTATTGATCGCTGGACCTGATGCATCTCTGTCATTCTCCTTCCCACCACCACCAGGTTGGCCCTGGTCCTGTTTCCCAGGGTGTGGGTCCACCTCTGCCATCCATCTGTCTGGCAGTGTCTGCTCTAGACCGAATACTGTAGACCTGGGGCCTCTGCCAAAAACCCTAATAATTAACCTCTTCGCTAATATCCTCTTACGAGTTTTTATGGCAGAAATAGTATTCTGAACCAAATGACTGTACAGATTTCATTTATTTATTTTATCTGTATAATGTTGCAAATGATTTTATAACATTTGGTCTGTGCCAAATATATGATTATAGTATGTAAGGTCCCTGAAGTAGGATGTTACTCAGGGCCTAAAAATGTCCTGATTTCAGCAATAAGTAGAACTTTATGGAAAACAGAACACATTTTCATGCAGATGGTTCCAATTATTCATGATATCAAGCAATATTTTGCAAGTTGTTTTACGTTTTTGTAAAGCCAAGAAAATCCCAGGCCAGTCAGAGTACAATACTGATGCTTCCCAATATAATATAAAAATACATTTGTATTCAGAATTATTCATCCATATCAGAAGTAGCTGTTATTTCAAAAATATGGCCAGCTCTTCCAATTCTTAAAACAGTCTGCTTCTGTCACACACACACACACACACACACACACACATTTTGTATTCTTATCCATTGTCTCCCATCCATGAGCCCATGAGCGACTGACACATTACACATGTACATAGACTGAAGCTGTGTGAGGCTTTATGAATATTTCATGGCCATGTAAGGTATGACACAGCAGTCTGCAGCCAGTGAGCTGAGAGGAGAAGGAGGGAACACATGGCTGTGTAAATCAGCTGTGTGAGTGGGAGTTCACTGTGTGAAGTTGACCATCTCCTCCAGATGAATCTTACACAAAGTGCTGGAAACTGTTCTGACAACTTTATAAATGTGTTTAAAGAATGAGATGACCTGCCCTTGGACATGGATTTTAGCCATTTTCTACATACACACACACACACACACACACACACACACACACACACATACACACTAACTATACAAACTCAACTCTGCATCAACTGTTACGATCTTCTCAGATAAATTCAGCTCCAGCAATAACATCATCTGTAATATAAATTTTTGATTTGCGCTCTCTCTCTCTCTCTCTCTCTCTCTCTCTCTCTCTCTCTCTCTCTCTCTCAAAGTTGGAGTCAGCACTGGGTGTGTCCATTCTTCAGGTGGGGGTGAATGAGTGTGCGTTTACAGAATGCAGTCACACAGGCGGTTGTTCCAGCAGAGTGACATTCAGTGACACTCCTGCAGTTCTGAACAGAGGGAATACCTCTCTGGTGTCACTCTCAGCTATGGTCAGTGCTCAGTGTGGCTGTCTGGCCAGAGAGAGGCAGCACCTGCACTGTTCATCTTACCCCCACAGCCCCTGCCTCAACGGGGGCACCTGTGTAGACAGCGAAATGGGCTACAGGTACAATAATGAAAGTTTAAGCAAATCAACTTAAACTTTATTTTTTAAGTCGAATATTGTTGTTAAGCAATGGGTGATGCAGTGCAAAACATATAAAGCACTATTTAGATTCAGTTTTCATCAGGTTCAGGGGTCATTTCTTTGGTGATTTTATTTGTCTGGATGCACCTTATCTGTGGTTTTCCCTCTCTGTCCTATTCCTATGAAAAATACAGACTATATTACTTATTTACAGAGTTCATCTGATCATTTTAGTCCTGTACAGATGCAAATCTGTGATTTTTACCTGCTGCTACTAAGTGTATGTAATGTGCAGGACCACCAAAAACCTTCACCGGTTACAAACCGAGAATATTAATATTAATGCTTTTGAAGTCAATCAATATTGTTCTTGGTCTGGATGTCAAGTCTTCCACTCCTTATGCTACATTGCAGAGCATTAATGTACTAAAGTATAGCCAAAGCAGTGCATTATGAGTATCCACTTTCAGCTAGGATACATTGCTTGTACACTGCTTATTGGAACTGTGGAACTGTGTTCCTCTGCTCCATCCAGTACTTTGGAATATTGGGGATGAGATGGTGATCATCCAGCATCCTGACCTCACTAACACTCTTTTGGCTGAATGCAATCAAATCCTCAAAGCAATGCTCCAAAATGTAGCACAAAGTCTTCCCTGCACAGTAGAGACAGTTACTCCAACAAAATCAGGATACACACTTTTTAATATGACTTTGGAAGTAATGATGAATGATCAAGGGTCTGAATACTTTTGTCCATACAGTGTTTTTGTTCATTAATGAGCCTTTAAATCTCAGGATTGTAACCTGTTGTTGTTAATTAATACTAATCACATCTTTCCTAGGTGTAAGTGTCCGCCCATGTTTGATGGACCAGAGTGTCAGCAGACCAAACACACATTTCTTGGAGATGGCTATGCCTGGTTCCCTCCTCTAAGGCCTTGCTTCCAGAGCCACATCTCACTGGAGTTCATCACTGAGGCAGCCAATGGCCTGCTGCTGTACAATGGCGCCCTCGGCCCCCTCCAGGCTGGAGACAAAGAAGACTTCATCTCACTTGGTACATTACACAAAGTCCATTAGAGTTTAGTGTACTCGTCCTTTGCGGTGTCTGTTTGCATTCCAGGCTGTAATGAAAAGCATGAGGAACTAGTGAGGCGTCATCTCGATAATGAAAACGCCACACACGATCGATACCATCATGATTTAAGATTTTTACATTGCCCATGCAAGAAATTAATTTCCCTCACCAATTAACTTCGGCAATGAAATCAATGGATGACAGCAAACATGGCGAAGGTTGAACACTTAGTGATGAATGGGTCTGAGTGGAAATGTCTGTGGTCAGCACCAGGGGCAAATGCGATCAGCACAGAGTCTGACCCAACGGTGAAGGTCAGATTTTGCTCACATGCCGTCCTCTCATCCCTCTCCCTTCCAGTGACTCCAGAGAATGACCTGCACTGGCCTTAAATAAGCTGAGCTCACCAGTTTGTTACGTGTTGCCTGTAGTTGTGTAATGATCAAACCTGGCCCTGCAGCTCTCCAGATTAGAGGCAGAAAATCGAACTTGACCACAAATTGATAGCACCGAAGCATTATTTCACCACTAGGGGTCAATACGAAACCCAGAGGCCATGCTCGAGTCCAGCAGCCTAGACTGGAGTGTGTTGTTAAACATGCACTGTCAGCATGTGCTGTATTAGTCTAGAGAGATCAGACATTGTTCCACCGCAATTTGAAAAGAGAACACTGGCGCATATAAAGGAATGAAATAATAGTTATTAAAAGAAGTCAGCCTAACTTGAATTAAACTTACTGCACTACTTTTTTGAGTTAATTCAACTAGAGGTTCACCAAATTTCTTAATTTAGTCAAAGGTTCTGCAAGGCAAATAAAATACAACATATTTTTATTATTTCCATTTATATTATAATTTTTTTATTATACCCATTTCCACACTGGTTTCATTTGATTCTGCTTCCTGGTTTCATCACACAATAACATCATTCCCTTCTCTTGGGCTTCAGTTTTGTGGTTGGAACTGGATTTCAGGTGATAGACAACAGTGCCACTCATAGACTACTGAGCAAGCCAAAAAAATTTTTTTCAACATAACAGCATGTTTTGATTTACTTGTTTAGCTCTACATTCCTCTTTTTGTTCTAATAAGTGGTGCAACTGCTAAGTGTTAATTCCTTGATCAGGAGTTAAAACCCTGCTGATGCTACAGCTGACTATAACTGGGAGCTCATGATGGGGGGGGGGGGAGTCTAATGGTGCTATGTGAAGGAAAGAGTCACATATAGTGGCAGTGTTGTTTCAAAATATATTTTATAACATTTACCAATGCAGAACTTCAAATTATGATTTAGGACAGGCATGCCCATTTGCAGCCCATTACAATTTTTGAAACGGCCTGTGAGGTATTTTATTAAAAAAAAAAAAAAGTAAATAAATAAATAATACCACTATAAAGCAGGTTGTCAAAAAGCGATATTCCTAGTTTGAACAGTGGGTGTCGCTGTTATGTAAAACAAATCTAAAATGCTCCACATCTCGTTTCCCCCCCTAACACAAAACCTTAACAACATTACACTTACATTCATGTTCCTGAGCTTTTGAGTAGACATGGGGGCTCCAAAGAAACTACAACTAGACAGAATGCAGAAGATTCCATCAGGTTGCGAAAATGAATATTTGTTCACTGAGTTCAGAGGGAAGTGTGTATGTTTCATTTGTCAGGAAACATTTGCTGTAATGAAGGAGTATAATGTTTAAGAGTGGCTACGACATAAGCTACGACTCTGTGGCTTATGACAGTACATATTTTTGTCCTTTTGGCCCACAACATGAAAGGTTTGGACACACCTGATTTAGGAGAAGTTTTGGCTAAATTAAGAAGCTTGAGTTGGTGAACCTCAAGTTGAATTAACTAAAAAAATAAGTTCAGTAAGTTTTCTTAAAATGTTAAATTGGACTGACTTATTTTTTGTGTATTATGTGATCAGAATTTTAACAAGCTCAGAAATAATGGATTTATCAGTAAATCTTGTTACTATATGTAATTAAAGAATCTCTCTCTCTCTCTCTCTCTCTCTCACTCATTTTTTCTCTACAGAGCTGAAGAAGGGTGTTCCGTTGTTGAGTGTCAATCACGGTTCAGGCACTCTCACACTTCAGCTTCCTCCCCAGGCCTCCGTCAGTGACCGCCGCTGGCACCGCCTCGACATTATCAGTGATGGAAAGGTAAAGCTTTACATATTGAGCCACTTTTAAAGAGAGATCTCAGATCTCAGACAAACTCAGTTGAAGTTCAGCTGAGAGGAGACCCTCTTTAAACTTTACAAGTCAAATTATTATTCTGATTTTGCAATACTATACAATATATTGTTGTGCGTTAGTAACTGCATATTTAATGACATAATGAGTTAAACAATGACTTACTCTTGCCGTACTCTTTCTCTTTAGTCAAAACATAGATTATCATGTTTTCAGTATGTCTCTGTCAAATGCACTATTATTTTTGGAAATTGTCATATTGTATAATTACTAATGTGTGTGTATGTATGTTTATAGGAAGTGCAGCTGATTCTGGACCACTGCTCTGGAGCCATGGTGAATGAGGTGGAGGGGTTGGGACTGGAGGTGTTTGAGACAGATCAGTCGGTGTGTAAAGTGTCTGCAGACACTCCAGGTGACGAAAGGTAAACAGAGACTGGCATTTTGGGCAAAACTGTTTCTTTTTTCTCTATACAGAATTACACTCTGTAATTATATGTCGTTCTATATCCTGTATGCATCTATACACAGATCAGCCAAATCATTAAGACCACTCACAGATGTTGCATGTCATTATACAGTAAGCATAATCAGGTCTCATAGTAGATATGGTAGAAATAGGGAGACATGAAGTCTTGAAAACAGCAGTTCTTAAAGAGACAGGCTTGTGGGATGATCCTGGTCACCAGTGGCAAGTACATACCAACAGTAGCCTCCAAATTCTCCAGATTTCAATCCAGTTGAGCATCAGTAGGATGTGCTGGAACAAAAAGTTTGATCCTTGACAGCTCCACCTCACAGTTTACAGGACTTAGGTAGGGCTTAGAAAGATCTGCTTCTATGAGTCTGTGTATTGGTGGGTGGAGCTGTTTTGGCTGCATGAGGAAAACTATCAGCATATTAGCATATTTATGTTTTGTTTCGGTAACACTATATAATAACTTTCATTAATAAGTCATTAACTAATGATTAATAACTGTAAACAAATCATTACTTCATGAGAATTTGAACATGAATAAATGTTTATAAATGACCATTCATGTAGTTACTAATGATAGTATTCATTTTTGCAAATGTTACCAAATAATTAGTAAATCATTAGTAAATCATTTGTTAATGAAATCACACTTATTGTTAGTTAATGAACTATTAATGAAAGTTATTATAAAGTGTTACCTTTGTTTCTTCTCTGAATTTTGGTTTCTTCTGTGAGAAAGCTATATATGAAACTGTACAGGGAGAATTGTCATGATGACAATTATTATTAGTGATATTTATGAACTATTGAAGAGAAAATGCTGAAATATAGCTTTTGGTCAATAGTGCTTAGTATTTAAATCATTTAAATCCACAAGTTATTATATATATATATATATATATATATATAATAACAAAAATAATTCAAATAGTAAGTGACTCCAAACTGTTGAATGTTATAATTAGAAGCAAATTGCATTAGAAGTAACTGTACTCGTATTATTAAATGTAATCAAGCCATGTTTACCTGTTTAATATAACTATAATTACAAAAAGACGTGTCTAACTTTGTGCAGATAGAGGACCTTGTATGCATTAGAGTCTTGAGAGAAGACTACAGATATTGTTTTCTCTATGCAGATTCCTGAATGTGGATCAGCCTCTGCAGCTCGGAGGAGTGAAGGAAACACACCCACTGCGTCGCACACATCCTCACTACAAAGGCTTTGTGGGCTGCATCAGAAACCTGATAGTGGACACTCAGGTATGGATCTTAGGAGGCTGCCATCTGTCGTGTTGTGTTTGTTATTCAATGTCCACTACAACATGTACAGGATCAGAGAGTGTTCCAATGACCATTGCATTCATCAGACAGTAGAACTTGCCAAAGCTAGAGACACACATAGACATCTGTGTACAATGAAAAATGCATATCTCGCAACCTGTCATTATAGGAAAAGGAGAAAGATCTGAAAACTTTCTTTTGGTATACCAGTTAGTAAGTGTGTATACATGGTGATGACATCTGGATTGAGTATTCCTCAGTCTGTGTTAAAAAGACTGATGGTACAACATGTGCTGAAAATGTTCACCATCAGCATCCAGGCAACCTTGAACCTGACACTCCATATTGTGAAAGGTCATCCACCAATAAAGGTGATCAGTTGTCAAACTGTTTCATAAATGTTATCTAGTACATTTGCACCGTGAACACTCCTCCAGTACTGTGCACTGATACATTTTGCAGATTGTTGCACAGTTTGCTGGGTCCACGAGGAAAGCTGAGGACCTTAATGTCTCACTGCAGTGGCAGGTGGAGAAGGAGAAGCACCAATGGAGAAGGCTGGATGGGCGCCGGCCTCCACTCCGACAGCCACAAATATTAGTCGTCAAAAATTAACACTCGTCTCATATTGTAATTGTGCATGTCAGTCTTTTTCAGTATATTTAATCCAACTTTCATCACCATATCTTCATTAGTATTTAAGTTATTCATGGTTGTTCGGGTAAAGAAGCAAATTGTCACACTGTACATAGACTACCAAACCTACCCTGTCCTTATCTGGAGCTTTACCAGTCACAGTGAAATCCAGCTCCTGCACTTTACAGCATGTGGGTGAAGATTGCTGAGTGAAGAGCATTTTCCTCCTCCTGACAGACCCGAGATACACCGACTATTTCCTGACATGTCAGACATTTTTGTCAAGTGTGAACAAAGTTGTGACATGAAGTGACATATCTTGCAATGAAGAAGTGGGATCTCAGGAGAAATATTAGCTTGCTATGCTAGAATAGGATTATGGAATTAAACTGTGTGAAGTTTGAGCACCTGTGCCAACTCAGTTACTCAGTATTGTCATCTCTTAATGATATAAAGCAGAGATACAGACTACTCGCCTTTCTCCAAAATTTGTTGTTTTGGCATCAACAAAAGTCACCTATGAGACCGTGGCATGAGTGGGGTGGTCAGACGCAAAGACCTACCCCCACTCTGACTTAACCTTCTCACTCCTTACCAACAAATACAAAGAGTACTAGCTAGTCAAAGGTGTTAGAAACCTCTTTTTCATAGATGCATAAGACAGAGTTGGGCAGGTGTAGCAACACATATTGTAATAATGTAGTAATGCAAATGTAATAACAGATCATAATGTAATAAACTGCTGATAATATCAAAAGCTCTTCATCCAATAATGTGATATGATTTTTGTACATAATGTAATAAGGAATTACTTTATGTGCAGTTTATTGCATTATAAATTGAGTTACAATAAAATTAAGAGTAATGTAATAACTTCAACATAATGTGGGCCCCGAGTGACTCAGCAGGCTAAGACGCCGACACTATGACCAGAGGATCGCGAGGTCGAATTCCGGTCATGCTGTTTGCCACCAACAGCTGGGGCCCAAGAGATCAAAAATTGGACATGCTCTCTCTGGGCGGGTAGATGGCGCTCTCTCTCCCTATCACTTTCACAATACAATGTCCGCTGGCTCAGGCATCTACTGATTGGTCCATTTGAAGCTTGGAATCTCGCACATTTCACCATATTTCTCTACCTGTACTTACAGATTTAATCAATGTAAAATAATAAATGTAAGGTACAAGGATGACCATGCTCAGATATTAAAAAATAAATAAATAAAAAGTATGAATGGATATCAAATATTTGACCGTTCACATTTTTTAATTATTAACACAAATGAACTTTTTTTTATTATATTCTAATTGTTGGAGATATTTTATACACTAATATTTTATCTCCACTTCTAGCTCTTCAGAACAAATGTGATATTGATCAAAAGTTCATTAAAACAGCAGCAGGATGATGCTTTCTGCTGATGTAGATGAACTCAGTGCTAACTCTGCTATACTGGTAACATCAGACTTGCCCTTTAGCCTCTGTGTCTCAGGATTTGGAGCTATGACCAACATCAATACAGGTCACTGAGGTGCTTCATAGTGCTGATTCAGACCTTTTATGTTTGTGTGTGTGTGTGTGTGTGTGTTTATTTGGTCAGGTGTATGACCTGGGCGGTGCAGCAGAGAGTGAGAACAGTGCTCCTGGATGTGGGCTGACCGATGGCGTGTGCTTGACTGGAGTAGGGCCCTCCTGTGGTCTGCATGGGAAGTGCCTGGGTGAGTGGGGCTCCTTCAGCTGTGACTGCCACCCCGGCTACAGTGGACACAAGTGTGAGAAAGGTGAGCTGCTTGTATTTGAATTAAGCATAAAGTGCTACATCAAAGCAGAAGAACATGGTGAAACGGCTGAAAGCCTCCATGCCACACTGAGTGCGAGGGGGTTTTCAGACACTGATGTAGTCTGACATGCCCTGACTTTTTTCTAAAGTGTTACACAGGCTTTTGTTCAGGACAAACTCAGAAACAACAGTGCCAAAACAGTAAGAGTGTCATAAATCTATATTTTGAGTAAGTCATCTCTAAACTTTCCAAAAACCTGTTTTCAGATGTGCTGATATATTGTGAAAAAAACACTGTAAACATTTCTAGTTAAGACTGGTCATTACAGTTTTTAGAAATTGTATGTGGTTTTATTTCTAAAGCTTAACTAATGTGAGTTGACACTCTGTTTTACTGAATCCTCATTCCTACATTGGATATTCATGAGATAGGTGAGAGGTCTTTGTTCAGGTGAGCGCTCTTTGTTTATAGAGACCAAATGGGCATTTTCACACATTCCTAGGCTGCTAATCCTCCACTTGCATTGCCAGAATTACCATGTTGTTATCATATGAATGGCAGATCACATCAGTGGGCTGGAAAAAAGCACCACGCTCTGACTCGCGGTGATAAATGTGTCTCTGCTTATTTAGGCTCCTGTCACAAATATCTAAAAATATATTTCGATATATAAAATATATTAAAAAAATAAATTTCAGCCTATATATTTTTGGGAAGTAGACCCTTTAAGGATTCCAGGGTATGTTTAGTTTTGTTTGTAGGATAAAATCTCGCAGTTATACAAGTGTTTTTGCGTAATTTCGGATTTGTCCCACCAGTGAGAGCATTGACACCAGAGGGTTAATACGTAATAATGGAGACTCAATCAACTAAGAGCATAAATTAATATACTTCTATTTTCCATTAATTTTATAAAAATATAAATATTATATTAATTTGAGATTCTGGATTTCTGATGGTTTTGACTTTACAGGATTAACTGAATATAGTTTAGCTGTTAATTTTAGTTAAGCTGGTTAGCATAGCTACTTAGCTATGCAGCTATAATACAAATGTTTATGAATACAGACTGTCTCAGTTTGATTCTGTACTGGTAACTAATTCTTGCTGCAGATATCATTGTTTGCCTGATGCTAGCTGACAGTTGACCGGAAGGTTGTGTATGTTCTGCAGTGTTTTGCTCTGATGCTGTGTATGCTGACTGTACTGCTGTGTACTTTAGCTCTCCCGGAGTGGTCTTTTGAAAAGGAGAGTATGCTGAGATATCAGCTGAGAGGAGGTGGGAGTCCACGCAGGACACATGCTCAGCTGCTCCTCAGAACACGTTCATCCTCCGGCAGCCTGCTCAGCATGAGCTCCCGTGACTCCAACGAGTTCATCATTCTGCAGGTGAGTGATGAACACACACATTTACACGTGCGCGCGCGCACACACACACACATATATACACACAGACACACACACATAACATTCATTGCAAATGGATGAAGTGAAAATGACTGATTATAACGTATCAGTGGTCCATGTTAAAGCTTGGGATATACACTATATGTCCAAATGTTTGTGGACACCCCTTCTAATGAATGCATTCAGCTACTTTAAGTTGCACCCTTTGCTGACACAGATGTACAAATGCAAACACACATCCTGTCTTGTCCTTGTAGAGAAGTACTGCCAATAGAATCAGACTTTCTTGAGATATACAGTATATGCACCTATTGGCACCATGTCTAATGCCAGGTGTGGGTTAAGGTGGTATAAAGCCCCCAGCATTGAGCTCTCTATTGTTCTCTGGAATTATAGTAGTCCATCTAATACTTTTGGGTTGAGTTGGGGAGTTGTGGATGAGGTGGGCTGGTGATCATCCAGCATCGTGACCTCACTAACACTTATCTCTGAATACAATCAGATCCTCACAGGAATGTTCCAAAATCTGATAAAAAATGACAATAAATACAGTAATTCCAACAAAGCAGGATAAACTCTTTTCTCAATTCTATGATTTAGATGATTTAGGTGAGTTAATATGTGTCCCAATACTTTTGTCCATATTGTGTATTAGACAATAAGTGAACAGCTGGTTCTCACAGTGAATATGATATTGACAAGGACCAATTGCATTTTGTAAAAGATAAGTCATGTGGGGTGCTTCTGGTCAGCAGTGGTGAGTGCCACCTCACAATGTCCTCCAAAATCCCCAGATCTGATTAAGCATCTGTGGAATCTGTTGGAACAAGGTACACTATAGTAGAATATTGGTCATAATGTTATGGCTCATCAGTCTATGCTTAAGTGAATGTAAGAGTTTTCATTTTTTGTTAGTTATCCTACTTTGTTGCACTGCTTCACTATGGCAGATTGTAATACACTGTAATGTTCTTTTAGATAGTAGACGGGTATCTGACTGTCAGTGCCAATCTGGGTGATGGAGCACACACCCTTAGGCTGGGAAGCCAACGAGTGGACCGTGGTCAGTGGGTCTTGGTCAGCCTCCATCGCCATGACAACCTGTTTGCACTGCGACTAGAGCAGGGCGGAGGGTCACGAGAAGTCACAGGGGTCCTGGGCCACAAACGAGAGATTGTGGTGCATCCATCCAGTGTGCTGCTGGGAAACAGTGCTACACACAGCACACACACAGATTTCCAAGGTGAGACCCCATCAGAATGTAATATTCTCTCTGTGTGTCTCTCTCTCTTTCTCTCTCTTTCTCTGTCTCAATATCTCTTACTCTCCTCCCCTCTCTCCTCATCTCTTTCTGTCTCTCCCTCTCTCACAATCTTTCTTTCTTGCTCTCTCTCCTATTTTTCTCTCTCATACTCTCTATTTCTTTCTCTCTCCTCTCTGCTCCACTCTCTCTCTAGCTCCCTCTTTCTTTTTTTCTATTCACAATATTTATGTCTCACTCAGTCTCTCTCTATATATATTTGTCTCTTTTTGTCTCACTCTCACTCGCTCTCTCTTTCCACTCACACTTTTTAAGTCTCACTATCTCTCTCTCCTTCTCTCCTTCTCTCTCTTCTCTCCTTTGTCTTGTTCATTCTCTGTAAATAAACATGTCTGGACTTGCTATGTGTGATGTGTTTAATGTTTAAATCTTTATATAAATGAATGTTTATGTTGCTCTGCAGGCTGCATGCGTGATGTGCGGTTGAATGGTCACTCTCTGCCTCTGGACGGTCAGAGCAGTGAGTTTGCCACAGTGTTGGAACGACGTGGTGTTCAGGCAGGCTGTCACTCAGACGCCTGTAGCACCAAACCTTGCAACAGCCCACTTTACTGCGTAGATCTGTGGAGGAAACATGAGTGCAGGTTAGAATCTACTGTCATCGTTAAGCCTTTTACCCATCCAATTAAATTAATTACATAATTAGCTGCATGCTAAATGACATTTACATCCAGTTTTCATGTGTAGACTGATCGGAAGATAAAGTCCTGACATTTTTCTGTTGATGTCAAAAGACATGGTGGCCAAAACATGTTTTCTATAACATAAGCATACATACACCAGTAAATTCACTAAATTCACATTATTTTAAAATGTTCTCTTGTGCCTACAAACACAGGTGTGATATTAATTGCGAGTTAGAATCTGCACTATATATACTCATGTCAATATCCTTTGAGAGAAAGAAATATGAAACTGCACAATTGTTCAGCTTTAACCATCATGCATGAATTCTAAAAAAAATCTAAATGTTTTTGTGAATATTAAAAACATAATATAAGTAAAAGTAAATGAATGTTTTAGGATAAACATCAACATGTTGTAAAAAGAACTGGTAGTTGAAACATCTCGAGCGTGTGTGGTGTCAACTGTAGTGGACACATGGTAAGTTGTAATTTACTGCTTATAGAAAATATATATTTGAAAAACTAAACAGTAATATTGCTTCCTTATGTGTTCTTTTTTGTGCTCAAATGTCATATACCTGCATTTTTTTAGAAGAATTTAGCAAAAATATCTTAGGCAGGTATAATTCCTGGCCATCCACCAACCATTTTTGTTCACCATGTGCTTTGTAGCATTTGCAATGAATGGCCACCAGATGGCACACTACAGTATTTTTAGTAACGTCCACTAAATTAGGCTGTTATGAAGTTATAATGTTAAAACCCTTTTAAAAGATAACTACTTATTGGTGACAACCAGGTATGAAAGGCATAAAAACAAAACATTACGAACTCTTCAGTTTAACTAGGTGTGTATAATCACTAACTTTTTTTTTTTCAGTTAAAGCCTAATGTGTTCAGTGAGTCTTTGGGTGTGTGGGTTTCGCAGGTGTCCGGCGGGTCAGTTGGCTGTTGCTGATGAGCTGACGGGGATGGTGCAGTGTGCTGCGTCCCCGTGTGGCCCCTCTACATGTCGGAATGGAGGCACATGTTTGGCTCACTCTACTAAAAGCTACCAGTGCCGCTGTCCAGAGGGTTTCAAGGGTCAGTGGTGTGAACTGGGGCAGGTTAAAGCTCTGCGTCTTGCTGCTCTCAGCCCCAGCTCCATCCTCGCTATCAGCATGTGCCTGCTTGTCTTCTTTGGTAAATATTGCTCTAATCTATACTGTTTACACACACCTACTGTGCCTGTCAAATGGTTAACATTTGTTTATTTTTCTATGTTGGTTTGCAACATGTTAACTTATTAAAGACTAATCCAGTATATTAATTGATGGATACAATGTCATATAAAATATGTCATACAATAATAAATAAAGCCTCATAGAAATAGAAATGCAAAATTATTATGAATTAAAGGCCAAAAATGATATCAAGTGTCAAAATTAAAATATCTAATTTCTATATATCTTAAATGGTCATCCAGTGTACGATCAGAACAATCAGATCAATCAGAAGTTCCCAGTTTTCTGCAGTTTTCATTATAATGCTTAGTGTAATTACTGGATGTGAAAGGGTTAATGTTAAAATAAAAATTATTAATTCATATTAACAGAGCAACAGTGCACATTTCAGAAGATGTAGCGTCCCCAAACTTTTGCTGGGTATTGCATACATGCATATCCACTCAAACACTGTCAAGACTGTGCTCCATTCCGTACTGTGGTGGAGAAGAGTGTTTGTATTTAGACCACTGTGACAGTATATTATCCAAGAGATGTCCGTATCTCTATTATTCATTAGCTGGGATGGTGAACACCACCCAGATTTGTTACAGTGCAAAGAAAGCCTGGCAGCAGTGGGACTCCTGACAGAAAGAAATGAGTCATGGAGCAGAGCCAGTGTGTGTTTGTATGTGTGTACATGTGTCTGACAGGTGCAGTGGTAATCTGAAGGGTTGGCAGTGCCCTCAAGGCCCCTCTGCCAGCCTTATCAACCATATCACAGGCAGCACGCCAACACACACACAACCTAAAGAGCTCCTCATCATGGCTCCAGTGAGAGTCAAATCAAAGCATGCCAAGCGAAGTGAGAAAAAGTGAAGTGTACAACACTTATTTGTTACTCATGGATGGAAAAAATATCTTTTCTAGGAGTACTGCCAGAGGAGGGCGCTGTTTTTGCTTTTATGTGTTTAAATCATTGATGTAGCATGAGTCCAGCACAGCCTGCAGACTTGTCTGCTTTGACATAACACTTTAAACCTGCAACTAAACTGATGAATTGACATGTTTTAGCAAGAGATTCACCAACTAGGTAATATTCACATTTTGAAATTAGTGAAGCAGCATTAAAGTTGATAATGCAATTGCCCCACATCAAGAAAATGCAATTTGGGATGAACTTGGGTTGCATCCAATCACTGAACAGTGCAGCAATTTGGCTCCACCTTTAATTTAAATGCATAGTGGAGGAGCTACATCATGGCACCCATGAACAGCTAAATGCACAAAGAACATCTCAGGGACACTGCAGAGGACTCCCAGTCTTAATTCCAATCATTTTTGACATACACATGTTCATACACACATACAATACACAAAGCCTTCAGTTCCTTTCTGGAGTGATGTTGCAAAGATTTCCACTGCTCATTTTGTCTCTGTGTGCACTCATACAGGTTACAGATCTATACACTTCCCCATTTTTCCTGCTTCTAATAATCAGGATAATCAGGATAAACTTCACCTCTCAGTGATTTGAATGTTGTGGCTGATTTAGATTTTTTTTTATTTTACAAAATATATTATGAACTCTCATAATTGTAGAAACCTTTTGTGAGGATGGCTAATTTACATTTGATACACTTGGCAGACACTCTTATCTAGAGTGACTTACATTTGGAGGTTATGTGCCTTGCTCAAGTACACTTCAGTCATGAGCTGCCTGTGGATTGAACCAGCAACCTTCTGGTCACAAGACCACCAGGCTAAGGCTGCCCCAATTTACTGTATACTTGTGCATCTCAAAACATTAGTGCATATTATGTTTGAATACTTTAATTCAAAAAGTTAAACTGTTGTATATTTTTTATTAATTACACAAATGAAATTGGGTGGATCAACACCAAATAAAAACAGAGAAATCTTGAAATATGTCACATTATGTGTAATGAATATAAAATATTTACCTTTTTTGCAGGATATTTGGATTTTTCCTGTGGCACTGCTTTTGGATCATTACTTGTACTTGAGTTGTACAAATAGAGATGTTGAACACTTCTCTCACTCTTCTGTTCTCAGCGGTGTTGGTGGCGGTCACTGTGTGGAATCAGAAGGGCAGTCGGAATAAGTTCCGGAAGCGCGGAGTCTATCAGTAAACACATTAATTATTTTTTATATGTTGTCAAATTGAAAAACTTAATTTCATAAGTTTGTATTATACGTGATTACAAAACTCTACGTGTTCATATGTCATTTAACCCCGTCGGAATCGGACCACCAGAACACTGGTCTTCC
>BRDA01011671.1:8315-42917 GCA_036984385.1 Crenuchus spilurus | reverse complement strand
TCAACTGACTGTGAAAACTGCTTTTTCAAAAAATCCTTATTCTTTGACAAATAACTTTTTTTAACTGTAATGCAAACAGTTACTTTCCCTGGTAATGAGTTACTTTTATTATAGAGTAATTCAGTTACTAACTAAGTTACTTTTTTGAACAAGTAATGAGTAACTATAACTAATTACTTTTTTAAAGTAACGTTCCCAACACTGTAGAACGCAGTGTTTTGATTTTGCCAAACATAATGCTTCTCATTTAAAACTAACATTTTAGATTCATCTGCCAAAAATAATATTCACAGAATTGGCTTCTGGCTTATGTGTGTATTCCTATGCAAATTTTTTGGAAAGTAGTAGCTTCCTCCTTGCTGTTTTGACGCACATACTCTCAAAACATTCATTCATTATTTCAAATACATGAAATGTACAAAAGTGGACACTTTCACATCCAAAATTTCTTCTAAAATTATTCATATTCATAGAAACTTTAATCCTGCAACGCTTTCTATGCATGACATGTTTGAGCATTGTTATAAGCATTTGATTGCTTTTAGTTATGAAAGCATTAATGAGGTCAGTGATGTTGGATGATTAGCTGGAGTTAATGGCGCTCCATCACTTCAGAGAATGCAGCTTCACTGCTCCACATTCCACTGGTTTATGTCACTCTAGCCAATGCTTGGAACTGGTCATCACAACCTTAGGCTCATGTCTGGCTCCAGGGAATAACATTCAATGATTTTCTATGGATTTTATACAAGCTGTGCACATTTAAACACCTGTTCATCACCCTAAAGTATGTGAGTTCACTAATTAGTAATATTTTTAATATCTGGTGTATCAAAGCTGTGGGAAAAGTCTCAAATCATTGGTTCTCATCCTACAGCTTAAAGCACCTTGTTTGCAACACTAGTGCTGTTTGAGTGTGTTTCATCAGTTGATACAATGGACTTGGAAGGCCCAGTCAAATTTGGGCAGTTGTGACATTTTGCCTTGGCTAACTCTCAGCTTGTCCATAACTTTATAAGGATTGTAATCATTCCTGTTCCAGAGGTTGTCCATCACTATGACTGACAATGATAGTGGATCATTGACGCCCCGTGGCCAGGAAGTGTCTTGGGAATGTTGTAATAGATACTGATTTTCCCTGGGACAGATATGCAGTGCAACTCTGATTGTTAAGGGGATCATGTTGGGGATTTTGACCTTTTTCTCTGTTTGTGAAGAAGCCCCTCAGATTGAATTGCTCTTCCGCTCCCTCACTGATAACTACTGTCTGCCCTTCATTTGTTGCCTAGAGAATCCCTCCTCACTGCTCTCCTCCAGATACAGTAGGTGCAGAAGTATCGCTCGGCCTCCCTGCAGAGATTTAACACATTCACCGCATTAGGCTTTGTCCTGCAGTGTTTCACTGGAATTCATTATTTCCTGAAGTTCAACTCAAATACAACTCCAGGTTTAAATGGATGATGTCACAGAACAATATTCTGTACTTTCTTAAATAAAGATTGTACTGTTCACTCAAAAATAAGTGTGCAAAAACAACTTGTTTTGAATATTGTGAAGCTATGATGTCACTTGTCAGGGTTTATTCTATATATTTCAAAACAAGTAAAAAAAGTATGTTTATTCTCAAGGACAAGTAAATATCCTGCTTGTAATGTACAAACCCATTTCCAAAAATGTCAGGATACTGTACAAAACGTAAATAAAACCAAAATGCAAAACACATACACCCTTTACATTTTATAAGATACAGGGGTTGGACAGTGAAACTGAAGCACCTGTCATGTTAGTGTGGGAGGTTTCATGGCTAAATTGGACCAGTCTGGTGGCCAATCTTCATTAATGTCACATTGCACCAGTAAGAGCAGAGTGTGAAGGTTCAGTTAGCAGGTAAGAGCACAGTTATATAGTATATTACAATGCACACAACATTATGGTGACATACCAGAGTTCAAAAGAGGACAAATTGTTGCTGCACGTCTTGCTGGCGCATCTGTGACCAATACAACAAGTCTTTGTGTCTAAATATATTGAGCCACTTTGGGGTGTTTTGGAGGAGCGAGTCAGGAAACGGTTTCCTCCACCAGCATCACGTAGTGACCTGACCACTATCCTGCAAGAAGAATGGCTTCAAATCCCTCTGACCACTGTGCAGGACTTGTATATGTCATTCCCAAGACGAATTGACGCTGTATTGGCCGCAAAAGGAGGCCCTACACCTACTAATAAATTATTGTGGTCTAAAACCAGCTGTTTCAGTTTCATTGTCCAAACCCTTTAGTACAAAGACAACATATAAAACAATGAAACTATTTTTTAAAATTAGTCTCCTTTGGAATTTGAAGCTACACACGTTTAAAAATGTTTTTAAAAAGTTTAAAAAATAATTAGGCTAACTGGCAAGAGGTCTGTTACATGAGTTGATTTAAAAAGTCTTCAAGAGTAATATTGAGGCAGGGTTCACCATTCTGTGCATGACCACATTGGCAAATAGTGCAGCACATTTACAGTGATGTATTTAATGTTTCTCACAAAAATATCAAAGAATTTTCATAATCTATGGTACATAGTATCATTCAAAGATTCAGACAAGCTGGAGAAATCTCTGCATGTGAGGGACAAGACCAAAAACCAATAGTGGATGGCCATGATCTTCAGACCCTCAGGTGAAATTACATTAAAAACAGACATGATTCCTTTTTTTATTTTTGCCAATTTACTCACTTTTCCAATGTGGTAGTCGCCAATTAACCCAACCCATTAGTGGCTCTCCCCATTTCTTGGTACTGTCCCTGACACTAGGAGGGTGAAGACATGCACACACCTCCTTCGTTGCGTGTGATACAGCCACCGTCTCTTTTTGAACTACCACTTGATACACCGTCCCTGAGGAGCCAACGTGCTCGGAGGAAAATGAAGGGTCTCTAGTTTTGAATGGACCAATCAAGTAGACGCCTGAGCTAGCAGACATTGCAACATGTGAGTGATAGGGAGAGAGAGACAGCGCCATCTACCCGCTCAGAGAGAGCACTGCCAATTTTTCTCTCTTGGGCCCCGGCAGTTGATGGCAAACAGCATGACCGGGAATTTGAACTCGTGATCCTCTGGTCATAGTGTCAGCGTCTTACCCTGCTGAGCCATTTGGGGCCCTAAAAACAGACATGATTCTTTAGTGAAAATCACTGAATGGGCTCTGGAACACTTCTGAAGAGCATTGTCAGTGAAGCACAAATGCAAGGTAAATTCTGCCATAAAAAGAAGAAATCATATATAAACCAGATGCAGAATCAATGTATTCAGTGGGTCAAAGATGGATTGAGGAAAAGTACAAAAGTGTCCTGTGGCCTGACAAAAAAAAATAATTATTGAAAATCATGGGCACCACATCCTCTAGACTAAAAAGGAACAGTGCTCTGATCAAAAGTCAGAATGATGGTATGAGGGTGCATTAGTGTGTGAGATAATATGGGTGAACTGAAAATATGTGTTGGCATCATTAATACTGAACAGTATGTATACAGCAAAATGTACTGCCACCCACTCAACATCTTTTTCAGGGAATGCCTTTGAAATAAGCAAGGCATTCCCTGAAAAAGATGTTGAGTGGGTGACAGTACATCTTGCTGTATACATACTTTCAGTATTCCAAACCACATTCTGCACACATTACAACAGCAAACATTTCACTTTCACAACTACAGTGTCCTTGCTTCTCAACCACTCTGTTGTATAGAAAAAGTGGTGCAATGCAGTGATAAATATGGCCCCTACATGTCTGAAGCAAAAAAAATGTAAAGCTTCATGATTATCAGATTTGAAGTTGAAATTTGAGTCAGATGTTAGCAATCACTGGGATGACAATCAGGTTTGAGTTGGTGCCCTGTTTTATTTAAAGAACAGGGATCTAGCAAAGTCTGAATTTCACAACAAATGTTTGTGGTTGTTACATGATCAAATGAGATTTTTGAGGACATAAGACGAAAATATGTTAATGCTCACCAGGCTGGAAAAGGTTAGAAAATCATCTCTAAATAACAAACTTAGAACTTAGAAACTTAGAACTTAAAACTCAAACAGTAGAACATTGAACAACAATGGAAAGCATGGTTGCAAGGAGAAAGCTTTTGCTCTCCAAAGAAAACATTACTGCCCATCTGTCCACCCTTTGCTAAAGATCACATGGATAAGCCTGAAGACTATTGGAACAGTGTGTAGTGGAATATTTTTTGGTTTAAATGATAAGTGTTATGTTTGGAGAAATGAAAACACTGTATTTCACCGTGAAAAATCTCAGCATATCTGTGAAACATGGTGGTGGTAGTATCAGGGTTTGGGCCTGTTTTGCTGCATCTGAGCCAGGACGGCTTGCCATTATTGATGGAACAATGAATTCTGAATCACACCAAATACCAAATAATGGTTAAAGAAGAGAACGTTAATGTTCTGGAATGGCCAGGTCAAAGTCCTGACCTTAATCCAGTAAAAATGTTGTAGAAGGACCTGAAGTAAGCAGTTCATGGATTCTGATTGATGCGGGATTGATCAACAACTACCAGAATTTTTTAGTTACTGCAGTTGTGCAGTTATTGCTGCAGAAGAGGGGTCACACCAGATACTAGAAAAGGTTTACATACTTTTGCCACTTACAGACATGCAATATTTGGATCATTTCTCAGTTTCAATATTTCACATGATGTCTTCATATTTTCAGTTAAATATAAGGTTTCAGTGCTTGCACATCATCGCATTCTGCTTTTGTTAGCATTTAGCAATTTTATTAAATGGTGCTGCGGAATTGAAAATATTGTTTATGATAGTTTAAGAAAACAAACAAATGCTGTAATTGGACATCAGTGGAAAAATAAAATATAAAAAATGACCATGAATCCACTTGAAAATTATATTCTTCAGGGAAATCACATATACTGTATTCTGCACTATTCTAACAATGTGCTTTACAGAATAAAACCTGTTTGGCCTCGGAATGGAAAGCCTAGTTTTATGGGGAAATTGATTTCATTCGGATTGCTTGTGCCTCAGTAACTCCATGCAGCACTCTAAGAGCAGGCAAAAATTATTTTTCCCAAAATACTGATGCAGCTTGAGCTGCCTAGTGACAGTGTGAAAGGACGACTGGGGAAATCTTTCCCATACAACCCAACAGACATTTGTTAGCCAGGCTGACATTATCCTAGAATGTGATCAAACTGATAAAAACATACTGGAAGCAACTATTAAATAAATCTCTGCAAAGCTCATGCAGAAGCCTACAAGGCTCCAGCTGGCTGAAAATGTGGACTGGATAAATGCAAGTCTCATTGAGTGCTCCGGCACAACACAGTATGGCTGAGTGTATGCACTCTCTTTTTTTCTCCTCCACTTCTCTCATCAAATCCAATTACTCCTGTGCCCCAGAGGGCTCAGTGGAGAGAGGGAGAGGTAGAGAGAGGGCACCTCCAGCTGACTCAAACTGCCCCTGGTCTATGCGTTAGTGTTTGCTGCACATGTCCACGTGGGTCCAGCTCATCTGTTTTCTTGCTGTTCTGCAACAGCTTCATGACAACATCCATGGGCAAGAGAAAACTGAGACTAAATGCCAAGGCATCTTTGCTCCAGGCTTTTCTCACAGCTGTCCTGTGGTTTTACACAAACTCAGGCCTGGGAATCGTTAGGGAGCCATGTATCAAAAAGTAGCTGCAGAATATTAATGCACATGGCCTTTTGCTACCTAAATAAAGGTTATCTGGCCTGGAGAGCTGAGATGAGGAATCAGTGAACATCACAGCCAGCATGTGTAGTTCCTATCCATCATAGGTCATATTAGGACGAATGCAAAAAGAACACAAATACAGAAAAAAGTAACAAGAATTTCTTGTTCTTGCAAGTTTGGTTCTAGTAGATAATAATAATAATAATAATAATAATAATAATAATAATAATAATAATAATAATAATTATTATTATTATTATTATTATTATTATTATTATTATTTATTTATTTATTTATTTATTTATTTATTTATTTATTTTTATTATTAATCAGTGCTTCTCATCTATTACGTGGATCTGTAGGTTTGTTCATCAGAAGCACACTTGATTTGATATAATTAAGTAAATCCTGTTGGAATATGGTACCAGGGGTCTAAGAGACAACCTCCAACATATACCACTGGCTGGATAAGGTACCTACTAGAAATGCATATGGAGTGTGAACACACACACACACACACACACACACACACACACATACACCATATACAGTACTGTGAAAAACCACATTTATATATAAGTTAACTGCTAACTTATATATAAACACTCTAAGTGTGTTTTTAACTGCAAATAATACAGATTGCCAAGAAAAGAGGTTTGGAAGGGCTTAAACCAGGTGCTTAAAACACACATATACATATGCATGATCATATCAGAATATTATAATCACCCATGGTTTGGAATGAACTCAGTCTGGGATATCACAGATGCCACCTTACATGGTAATCCCTGACTCCCTGTCACTTTCCTCATTGCTCCTGTCTTCATTATAGAGGTTAACTGGTTCACTGTGGCACATCAATTTCTCTGTATCATTCCCCTCTGCCATCAATGGCCCATGGGTCACCTTGTTATGTTTTTGGGAGACACTAAATGTACAAGACGTCCATTCTCAGTACACCTTCACTTCAGTAACTCTAGAACATCCCACAAAGTTAATGGGTATTAATATGTTATCACTCTTCACCTAGTACCCTTTTATCATACCCATTTGGACATCAGTCAAGTCACATCCTTTGCCCATGATGATGGTTTTATACTCTGTTATATACAACTGACTGGTGTGCTAATTTATATATACAAGCAGCAAACCCTGTCAGATAGCATCTGTGACCTCCTGGCTAAGTTAATTCCAAACCAGGGGAAAACTGATTTTCTGCATAAATTGTCATTAAAAGTGTTCTGATCACATTTCACAAGTCACAACAACAAACAGTCTGCTTAAACTAATACCTCACAATAAATGATATGTTTTCATGTTTTTATTGAACACAACATGTAAACATTCACAGTGCAGGGTGGAATAAGTATGTGAACCTTTGGATTTAACTGGTTGGCCCTCATTTGGCAGCAATAACTTCAACCAAACGTTTCCTGTAGTTACAGATCAGACCTGCACAACGATCAGGAGGAATTTTGGACCATTCCTCTTCACAAAACTGTTACAGTTCAGCAATATTCTGAAGATGCCTGGTGTGAATCCCTCTTGAGGTCATGCCTCAGCATCTCAGTTGGGCTGAGGTCAGGACTCTGACTGGGCCACTACAAAAGGAGTATTTCCTTCTGTTGAAGTCATTCTGTTGTTGATTTACGTCTATGTTTTGGGTCGTTGTCCTGTCCCATCCTCTGTTGAGCTTCAGTTGGCAGACAGATGGTCTTAAGTTTTCCTACAAAATGTCTTGATAATCTTGGGAATTCATTCTTCCATTGATGACAGCAACCCATCCAGGCTCTGAGGCAGCAAAGCAGCCCCAAACCATGATGCTCCCTCCACCATATTTTACAGTCTGAATGAGGTTTTGATGTTTGTGTGCTGTGCCTTTTTCTCCACACAGTGTTGTGTGGTCTTTCCAAACAACTCACTTTTAGTTTCATATGTCCACAGAATATTTTGCAAGTAGTGCTGTGGAACATCAAAGTGCTCTTTTGTAAACTTCGAACATGTAGCAATGTTTCTTTGGACAGCAGTGGCTTTCTCAGTGGGTGTAGGTTTGTCAACAAAAATGTTAGCATGTGCCAGAGATTTCTGTAAGTCTTCAGCTGACACTCCAGGATTCTTCTTTACCTCATTGAGCATTCTGCACTCTGCTCTTGCAGTCATCGTTACAGGACGACCACACCTAGGGAGAGTCGCATCAGTGCTGAACTTTCTCCATTTGTAAGACAGTCTGTCTTACTATGCACACATGAACATTAAGGCTTTTAGAGATACAGGGGTTGGACAATGAAACTGAAACAGCTGTCATTTTAGTGTGGGAGGTTTCAGGTGGTCTGGTGGCCAATCTTCATTAATGTCACATTGCACCAGTAAGAGCAGAGTGTGAAGGTTCAGTTAGCAGGTAAGAGCACAGTTATATAGTATATTACAATGCACACAACATTATGGTGACATACCAGAGTTCAAAAGAGGACAAATTGTTGGTGCACGTCTTGCTGGCGCATCTGTGACCAAGACAGCAAGTCTTTGTGTCTAAATATTATTGAGCCACTTTGGGGTGTTTTGGAGGAGCGAGTCAGGAAACGTTTTCCTCCACCAGCATCACGTAGTGACCTGATCACTATCCTGCAAGAAGAATGGCTTAAAATCCCTCTGACCACTGTGCAGGACTTGTATATTTCATTCCCAAGATGAATTGACGCTGTATTGGCTGCAAAAGGGGGCCCGACACCTACTAATAAATTATTGTGGTCTAAAACCAGCTGTTTCAGTTTCATTGTCTAACCCCTGTACTTTTGTAACCCTTTCCAGCAACATTCAAGTCAACAATTCTTGAACATGGTCTTCTGAGAGCTCTTTTGTGTGAGGCATGGTTCAAATCAGGCAATGCTTCTTGAGAACAGCAAACTCAAAACTGGTGTGTGTGTGTGTGTGTGTGTGTGTTTTTATAGGCTGTGGCAGCTTTAACCAACACATCCAATCTCATCACATTGATGGGCTCCAGGTTGGCTAACTCCTGGCTACAATTAGCTTTTGGAGAGATCATTAGCCTAAAGGTTCACATACTTTTTCCACGCTGCACTGTGAATGTTTAAATGTTGTCTTCAATAAAAAAACATATTTTGGGCAGTATTAGTTATATTATATAATATGATATATTATAGTTTTAATATATTATAAGTGATTGTGGTGTTAATGTGGCTGTATTTGGAAGCTCCCATTTCAATTTGGTGAGCCAGTATTGTGGCAGGACCTACACAATGAATAAAAAAGTACTTTCCAAACAATGCTGTGACAATATAATTGAGAAACATGGAAGTCAATGGATGAATACAAGAATATTTCCAAGTCACTGAATGTCCCTTGGAGTACATTGAAATTGGTCATTAAGAAATGAAAGGAATATGGCACAGCAGTAAGTCTGAAAAGAACAGATTTCAGTTTTAATTGCATTTTTAAATAAAGTCCCAACTTTTCTGGAAATGAGGTTTGTAGATACATGACACTGTTTATCCCAAAATATTTCCACATAGATTTTTTTGTGGCATATCACATCTACATATTTCTAAAAGGGTTTAAGGAGTATTGCTCCATGGTTGGATGAAGCTGATGATTCAGAGACATGTTTGACCGCAGCATGCTCTGTGCCTGGGAGCAGACGCTGCTGTAGATACTTAATTGCCTCTTCAGAGTCTGACATCCACCAGCCGCTCTTCTCACCTCTCAGAGGACACACCATCATTACGCAACAGGCTGATGGCTGAGGATAATTGAAGAAAAGGGATATCATTCTTTCAAGGACTAATTCTATTTAACAGCAGGCTCCAGCCACTGGAACATGGCACTTTTTTTGTACAAGCAACCTCAAGCCTATTCACGTAAGAAAATCATCAGCTCTGACAAGTAGAACGACCCATCAGGTAACATATTAAAAATGAGCAAGCAGCACCATTTGTATGAACGCAGAGAGATAAAGTGCCCCGGAAACAGCATGGCCACAAAAGATGGGGTATTTTAGGAGTTGTCAGATGGTAGGAGCATTAGTCAGCACTTTTTTCCCATCTTTCTTTCCTTATCTTCCTCTGCATTGAGAAAGAACGAGAGTCCCAGGGGTGCTATGGCATAGCAGGCCAAGGACAGGCACTGAATGCATTATGATTATCAGGCAGCATGATTTTATCACTGATTATCATATGATTAGTATTTCAGCCAAGATATGCTTACTTGGCAAAAGAAGAAATAAAGTTTTTTTACTTATTTTTTAAAGTAATTTTTAAAGCAAAAACAATAAAATGGATCTTTACATATAGCATCATTAACTGTAACAAAGGTACAACTTTAGCATTTGCTAGAAAAGGTTAGCTAAGTTAGCCTCTTCAGTCATAGCTAATGAACAAACACTGATACATTTAAGGAACAACTAATTCTCATTCCTATTTGTTATAAAGGTAAATAAAAGATGCTGTATATTTTGTCACATACAGTGGTGTTTGAAGTTTGTGAACTATTTGTCTATTTGTCTATATTTCTGCAAAAATTTGGCCTAAAACTTCATCAGATTGTCACACAAACCCTAAAAGTAAAAAATCAAACAAATGAGAAAAATATTAGACCTGGTCCTGAAATAAATGCATACATACATACACATTATACTTATATAGCGCTTTTCTAGACACCCAAGGACGCTTTACAATCAACACACTCAATTTACACACACTCAGGCACACACTCCGGTGAGAAGCGGCAGCCAGTCGTGCACAGCGTACTCTCAACTGGAAGCGACCGTCCACCTGGAGGACTGCATCGAGCACTAGGGGGATCACCCAGGACAGAGTGCCAACCATATCTGGGCAACATACATACATACATACATTCACTCATACACACCAGGATAATTTTAGAGTATGCAATTCACCTGACCTCCATGTTTTTGGACTGTGGGAGGAAACCGGAGTCCCCGGAGGAAACCCACGCAGACACGGGGAGAACATGGAAACTCCACTCAGATGTGGACTTGAACCCAAGACCTCAGTGCTGAGAGGCGAACGTGCTAACCACTAAGCCACCGTGCCGCCCATGGCTTAGTGAAATGATGCAATATTTCATGTCTATGAGTTGCAAAAGGATGTGAACCTTTCCTTAAATAACTTAATATTTCTGGTAATTGTTGATCAGACCTGTACATCAGCTTGGAGGAATCCATGATCTGCTTGCTTCAGATCATTCCACATCATTGTTTAGGTCAGGACTTTGACTTGGCCATTCCAAAACACCAACTTTATTCTTCTTTAACTATTCTTTGTTAATTTTTGTGTTTAGGGTTGTTTTCTTGCTGCATGACATTCTCTTGAGATTCAGATGTTGGACAAATATCCTGAAAATTTCCTTTAGAATTTGCTAGTATAATTCAGAATTGATTGTTCTATCAGTGATAGCAAGCTCCCTGGCCCAGATACAGCAAAACAGACCCAAAGCATGATAGTACCACCACCGTGCTTCACAGATGGGATGAGGTGTTCTTTTTTTAAAAAACATAATGCTTCACATTAAAATAAAAATGGATATAATTTGGTGTCAAACATCCACACAACATTGTCACAATATACTTGTGACTTGTCCATGTTTTCATTAACAAACTGCAGATGTTTGGAGAACATCATTGATTTTCTGTGTTTTCCTGAAGGTTGGCTCATGATGTTTCCTTGGGTTCCTCTGTGACCTCACCCACTATTACACGCCTTGCTCGTGGAGTGATTTTGGAGGTAACAGTGGTTTTGAACTGCCTCCATTTGTACACAATCTGTCTGATTGGTGGAGTCTAAACTCTTTAGAGTTAGTTTTGAAATCTTCTCCAGCCTGATGAGCATCAACAACTCTCTTTCTGAGCTCCTCAGAAATCTCCTTTGTTCATGCCATGATACACTACAAACATGTGTTGTGAATAGCAGCCTTTGCTAGATCCCTGTTCTTTAAATAAAACAGGGTGCCCACTCACACCTGATTGTCATCCTATTGACTGAAAACACCTGACTCTAATTTCACCTTCAAATTAACTGCTAATCCTAGAGATACTCTTGCCACTCACAAATATGTCACATTGCATCATTTTCCTCAATAAATAAATGACCAGGTATAACTTTATCTACTTTTAGGAGTTATGAGGTTTTAGGTCAAACTTGTGCAGCAATATAGAAAATTCTAATCTTTAAGCAATGAGCGAATGAGCAAAAATAAGCAAAAGGTTTTGTGATAGTCACTTAAAATGCTGAATTGTTTTTGTGGTGCCAGCACCTAAACTGAGGAAATCTTTTTGTGGTTCTGACAGCTAACCTGGGGAAAGCACCAATGTGAGACTTTGAATGCTAATTTCCCATAATTACTGCAATACTAACATGTTTATGTCACAAATAAGGAGTGAGAATGGACTCTAAAGATTTAGGTCAGTCATGACACAGAAGTTTTACTTTGCATAGTAACTATTGCATGCATTGATGTAAACAAAAACCGGTTATATACAGTAACAGTCAGAAGTTTGGACACAGCTTTAGGACATTCAGTGGTTTTTCATGATTTAAAAATGTTCTGCATTGTAAATTAATACTAAAGTCATCTAAACTATGAATAAACACATCTGTAATTATTTAGTAAACAAAACAGTGTTAAACAAACCAGAATATGTTTATATTTTACATTCTTCACAGTAGGCACCTCTTGTTTAGATGCAGCTTTCTTGGCATTTTCTCAGTCAGCTTTATGAGGTAGTCACCTGGAATGGCTTTCAGTTAACAGCTGTGTCTTGTCAAGAGTTCATGACTTGCATTTCTTGTCTCTTAATGTGTTTGAGACATCAGTTGTGTGTCTACTTTGAAGTAAAATCTAAAACATGTTTTGGTTTGTTTAACACTTTTAAGTTTACTACATGATTCCTTATGTGTTCACTCAGAGTCTGGATGACTTCAGTATTCATTTTCAATATAGGAAAAAAATAAAAACACTGACTGAGAAGTTTGTCTAATCTTTTGACTGGTACTGCATGTCAACAATATTACCAAAGCAAATGACATGTTTAAATGTATAAAGCATGACTATTTATATAAAAAAAGTTCCTTTGCCAAAGACCTTAAGGCTGAGCTGTATGAAATCCAAAAAGCTTTTCCCAAACACAGGCACAAAAACAGGCAACAGTGAGTGAAGGGGCATTTTAGCGAGAACTTGATGTTTTTGTAGCATTGAGGGGACCAAAATAATGGACAGGTTCTTCATCGACCCAATTTAGCAAGGACAGCAAGGGGTAGAGGTTGTGTCAAAGTTTTTGCATCCCTGAGCAGAATACCAAAGCTGGATTTGTGAACATGGAGTGACAGCCCTTAGCCCCAGAGTGCCAGTGAATTTTGCCTTTCTAGTGAATGAAAATGAGGAGGTCTGCAAGAGAAAGAGGCACTATGGAGCAATTGAGTGCCCAGGTGGGTTCAGAATGTGACTACCTAAGACCAGACTGACAGACTTATTAGGCCACTGCATAGAAATAATAGTCTCATTTTTGCCAAGAAATGAAGGTGCAAATCTAGGACATGGAGCAGGAAGCCCTACAGATTCCCTAATGAGTGTCAATGCAAGAGCATTTGTGTCAAATGTTTATCAAGAACTTATACACCAAAGAGCTAAAAAACAAAGTGAAGACGGATGATCTTGTAACAATGGCCCTTATGACGTTGTGGGATGTAGTTAAATGGAAGAGAACAGTTTTTCATAGTTGATGTGCTGGAAGTAGTAACATTAGCGGACGTGAAGGCCTGACAGACTTTGACAAGAGCAAAATGGTTATGGTCAGCCAACTGGGTCAGGTATCTCTTAAATGCCAGTGGTTTCCAAATTACTCAAATCTCAATCCCATCAAACATCTGCAGGATGTTCTGGGAGCAACAAGATAGTTGGGAGTTCTGCCTTACATTACAAAATTTAGGATCTGCAGCTAACATATTGATGCCAGTAACCACAGCACACCTTCAGAGGGGTCATGTAGAGGCCATGAGTTGGTAGGTTGGAGCTGTTATGGGGGCATGTGGAGGACTGAGAGCACATTAGCAAGGTTTTAATGTTGCTGATTTGTGTATATGTGACATTTTCCATGAAAAATACATGTACACAGTATGACATTGATCTACTGTGTCTTATGTGAAGTGTTTATAAAGAGCACAGTGGCTTGGGGGTTAGCATAGTTGCCTCTCAGCGATGGGGTCTTGAGTTCTGGAGTTTCCATGTTCTCCACATTTGCGTAGGTTTCCTCCCACAGTCCTAAAACATGGAGGTCATGTGAATTGGTTGCTCTGGTGTGAGTGCCCACTGACAGACTGGCACCCTAATATAGTGGAATGCCCTGTCCAGTGCCCAGTGTATTGGGACTCTGTGCAACTCTGACCTGGATTAAGCAGTTAAGATGATGGATGGGTGTTCAGAAAAGCATTTCTTCTGTTTATTGAGCAGCGTTTGGTTTTCTTTGAAGGGGCTCGATTAATGCAGCTCCTAACCTCAGTACTGCATCCACTGCCTTGGATTCTTCTGGTTACTATTACTGTCTATTTGAGGCCTGAATGGTGCTGAGATTTGCATTGTTACCCATCACATTTTGGCAGGAAGGACTCTGTTAAGCATGCTGATGAGATGACAGGCTGAAACTAAAGGAATGTCCATCCTGTTATATTCTGTTACGCTATGCTGCAAACAGCTGAGGTAGCATTTTTTTTTTCCATAATGCAGTCAACAGCTTGCAAATTACAAACTGATTCAACTCTATTGTGTTTTGTGAAGATAAAAAAAAAGTGGTGCAGTCATTTCCCCATGCCGATGGTCTCTAGCTGCTTGTAGTCTTAGTAATGGAATGAGATAGCATCGTCCTTCCTTTCAGACAGTCAGGCACTTTTATGTCAGTAATTTATGAACTGTGTTGTGTGGAGCTTCATGGAACACTGCACCTAAATTAGAGCATTGTTTAGCATTCATGACTTTGGCAGGCATGAGCTTCTAATGCCTTTTGTCCTGAGAAAAGAAAAAGGGTGGAAGGTTTGGCCTGACCTGTGCACACCCAAGGCCCTCATTTATCACCAATGGACGTAGTAGGTGTTCTAAGATGCAGAAGCTGCCCTTTGGTGCGCTTGAACTCATAAATCATCAAACGTTGAAACATACCAGAAGAAATCTTATCCTGTCTTCTCCTTCATTAATTACCATAACGTTACAGAAAGCAACACAAATTTGGATTTCCACTGGTATGTTTATTCAGATGGTAGCCACTCAGCAATCACATATTGTATAATGCACAGTATCAGGGAGTGTTATTTATTAAAAAGAAAAGCTACAACAGGTTAAGCTCCAACCCAGATCTAACACACCTTGTTCAGCAAATCAAGAACTTTCAAGGCAATAATTATTTACATCTGGTGTCTAGGGCAGAATCTAAAGTCTGTGGCTAGGTTTATCTCCAGCAGCAGGGTTATTTACCACTAGTATGCAGTTATTTGTTAGCTTGCTTTTAGATTGTGTGCATGGTCACTACAGCTGGGCCTTTCTGTTCTTATCCACTCAACTCTCAAATGGACAGAACAGTTACAGTGTACAAAACCGTTTCCCAAACTGGACACACTGCAAAAATGATTTTTAAGAAAGTAAAAAACCTTGTTTTTGGACATTTTTTCTTATTTTTGTCTAAAAAGAAAAAATATTCTTAACAAGCAAGTTTTGGACATGAAAATTAAGCTCATTCTAAGAACATATGTCTAACTTTTTCTTCATAAGATATTTCAGGTCATCTTGAGCTTTATTTACCAATTGCAGGATGACTATGGTTTTGAAATTCCAGATTAAGACTATTTTTCTTATTTAAAGAATAAGGCCACTTAAATTCTCATTTTAAGAAATGTATTTAATGACTCTAAATCAACAGTTCATAACACTCATTTAAAAAAAAATATTTAAGAAAAGCAATTTTTGCTTGTAAGAGACAATTCTTTCATTTTTGACAAATTGGTTTAATTTAAAAACACACATGAGTTAAGATTAATTTGCTAGTTATAAGAATTCTAGCCAAGCAACTTTTGCTTACACTATTGGCAGATTTTTTTTCTCAAAACAAGAAAAATTTATCACATTTAGGAATATTTGGCTTATTTCAAGTAGTGCTGTTTTTGCAGTGCAGTTCCAGATAGCAGTTGGTTTAGTTGACAACACCGCTGACCTCCACATGGCAGACTGGTCTTCAGTTGCCAATTTGCGCAATTACACACCACACCAATTGACTCTAGTGCTACATTTGCTTAATGCAAGACTGTAACAGTAAGTCACTCTGGAGAAGAACAAGATTACTACTATATTTTCTGAGGAAATGTACAGTGGGCAAAATAAGTATTTGATACGCTGCTGGTTTTGCAAGATTCCCCACCTATAAAGAATGGAGAGGTCTGTCATTTTTATTTTTACACTTCAACTGTGAGATACAGATTCTAAAAAAAAATCAGATTTTTAAATAATTAATTTGCATTTTATTTTATTGCAAAATCAGCAGTGTAGCAAATACTTATTTTCCCCACTGAACTTTGGGGTTCAGGAAAAGTGCATCTACTTACTATTGTATATTTCCATGAAATAAACATTTACCATAATGATCAAGGCTTTGCAAAATGGGAAAATTCTGAGCTCAGAATTTGAAGTTATCTATACTTTCTTAATGGAGTATAATGTGAAATGATTTAAAAATGCAAATGTGTTATCAGTTCTGACCCAGATTTTTAATCAGTATAGCCCGAGTTATAGCTATACCACATCTGCTAGAGTAGGCTGATAACATCTAAAAGGAACAGAATGAATGTGATTCACATACCCAGTAAACAAACTTCAATGCCCAGACACAAAAAGCCCATTCCACTGTCTAAAAAGCCTGGAAGTCAGGAATTGCTCCTCCTCTTCCTCTCTCAGTCTTTCTTTCTGCACTGGGCTCTAATGATGCTGTCTGTCTGTGAGGCACCGAGGGGGGGTTCATCATAGACAGCTACATCAAGGCAACCTGAGGAGACACCTCAGTCCTGAGGGCCCTCACAAGAGAAAGCTTCCAAACAAAGGAAACCGTTAGCGCCCAGATCAACAAAAGACACAGAGAGGAGGACGAGATTAAAAGAGCAACCATACACCTTTGTGCTAGCGTAATAGGCAATTATCGCCTCGAACAGCACAGCCACCACACATAGCTAACAGGCTATTACTCTGAGCCACACCTGACTGGAAGTGCAGACATGTCAATCATCTGCAAATCTGCATGAGAGACAATACTGTGTCCAGCAACGTGTTACATTGTCCTTCAAATGAACTATAGAAAATGAAGACGCCAAAAATAGAACACTGAGTGAATTGAGGCGGACGCATGCATATTTAGCAGAAAACAGTACGGGAAAGCCTGCAATGCAAATAGAATCATTTATTCATTCAAACGAATGTGTTAAAATCAGAGAATGGGTACACAAACACAGAATTACTGGGATGCAGCAGAAGTCCAAGCTACAAAAACCTACAAGCTAATTATGGGTATGAAATTCACAAAGGTTCTATAAATTACAAAAATAAATAATACTTGTACAAGAACTTGGATGATAAAAAGAGCAGCAATGTTATGGGTGATTGTTAAATAATCCCAATAGAGTATACAGTGTCATCGTAAAGTCCCAACGAGTCAATTCATCTCTACGTTTGACAAACTACGATCACTAAAAAAAACAAGAAAGGGAGTCATGGCAACTGGTATGTTTTAAATACATTTAGTCTGTTTTTGCATGACTTTCAAAGCATCTGAAAGCAATTCTGCCCCACTCACATGAGGCAGCAAAGTCTCAAGGTCCCTTGATGTAAGCATTAACATATAAACTGCTAAAAGGCCCAGTAAGTCATTTGGGAAGTCCAACTGGCATTGGCCAAACTGAAAGCGTGCGTCTTACAAATAAACAGACATCATGTGTATCAAAAGAAGAGTATATGGTTACTATAGGCTCAAAACGATGACGTAGCGATTGGAAATTTATACAACAAAAAGCATTTCATTGTGTTCTGGTCTTGTGCTTTGGCTTTATACTGATGTAGCTCTACTTCTGTTAGATTTGCCTCTATGAAAGTTTACGTGTGTGGGAGATTCTCAGGTAAAACACATCTTTCTCTATTAACGCCTTTAATCAACCACTTCAAAAGAGGCTCTTAAACAAAGCATCTGTACTTCCTCTCCCACTCAGCCCAGAAAACATCTTCATCACATCTCACATTCTCAAATACTCCTGTTCCTGAAGCGCAGGATGGTCAAATCTTTTTGTAAAGTTCAGGTTTAATAAAAATCCAAAAGATTCCACTTTGTCCATTGTGCTCAGACACGTCTCACTGGAAATGTTTGCTTCAATTCAGCCCAAGCTTTAGCGCTCCTGTATTCCTTTGCCAAGGAGAGAAGCTGAGCAACGGTTCAATAAAAGGGTCCGATGATTGATTCCAGCAGACCTTCAAACCAGCTCTAGTACCTTGAGGAAGAGGAAGAAACACTTGCATCAGAACAGTGCAAGAGGTCAGGTTACACTACAGCTTCTGATGCTAACACTGCTCAGTAAAGATTCAATATGTGGACTCTTCAAGTCATTCAGGAGCAATAACTCAGCCATGATATAACAAAGTGTTGTCTTTTATATAACTAGCAGAGAGCTGTGTGTACTGGGAATACAAAAAAAAAACAAAAAAGAAAGGATTTTATTTGAGAAGAGAGGTTCAGCTTAACATCATACCTTGATTGTTCCTTGACTGTTGGCTGCAATCAGCACATTTGAGTCCTGAGAAGAAAAGCAGGGTCAATAACAGGATAGAGAAAACATTTGGTCACACTTAACCACAAGAGACTGTATTAAGCTTCACTCAATAGCAGCAATTTTATTTAATTTAGTGCTAAAACTAGACTTTATTAAGTAAGGTTCTTACTGGCTAATAAATAAATGAAGACTTTATTTCACATTAATAAGAGCTGTACAAGAGAAATCAATCAAAAATGGTTCAATACATTTCATGTCATCACAGATGCAGATTACGAACCGCTTGTCATTAATTAAGTATTAATTGAGACATGACTCAAGGCTCTGATGTATAAGGACATTGTCTCAATTTTTGCTAATCTTATATTCGCCTTTAAAGGCATCTGTAGTTTTCATACAACATACCACAGATTTCAAATGTAAAATGTAGAAAGAAGGGTTTCCAACACACAAGTCTACCAATTACTCAAGGTGAGAGGCAGATGGGTCAGTCCTTAATGGTTTCTTAAAATGTCTTATGTTTAAAACAGAAACACAGAAATCATATGGAAGCAGATCTCAACTCTTCTTCATAGACACCACATTTGAAATTTTGTACAATTTCAAGAAAAGATGAAATCATCACAAACAGAAATAACAAGAAACATCTGGTTTGACACACAGATGGTTCATCAACCCCAGATGATTAACCATTTAATAATGCTTAATACAGCCTTAAGTACTATTAACAGCTGTACCCTTATTGTAAAAAACAATTACTTTAACAATAACATCATATACACCACTTTGACAGTATGTTCTTATGTCCTTTTATTTTAATCACACTTCATTGTACTGTTAACAACAAAATTACAGGGACTGCTGACCATTTTATGCCAATTTTACGCAATCCAGACCCAATATGGCTGTATGTGTGGGATCAAAAAATGACAAATCCTATTTTTTTGTTTTTGATTTTGACAAACACTTAAAAGTGATCCACCTCCACAGAATAGAAATGTACCAAAAAGCTGAATTCCAAAAAGCTGGATATTATTTAGATTATAATATAGAATATATAAGATTATATAGGTACAATATAATATAAGTTAGATTATTACAATTGATACATAATGTATTATTAACCACAATACAGCCTGCTATGTTATGAAAAATGCACATGAAAGCGAAGTTTAATAAAATTTAGAACACAATCCTTTGGGTGGGCTGACTCTGTACTCTGTATTTAATGCATAACCTCTCACTCTCTCATTGCTCTCAGATGCAAATCCTTACTGGCCCTTCCCTCCTCGCATCTCTATTTATCCTTCAATTATGTTGCTGCTTAAAGGACGGTTAAGGACTCCACATTTCACAGGCATTTACATAAACAAAGGGGCATTGACATTTCTTTTTCTGGTCAGAGTAATTTATGTGAGACTGAGAAAGAGAATTAATTGAGCGCGAGTAAGACGCCAAGCAGAAATTCAGCTGAGTAAGCAGACTGGTTTTGCACATAATTATCGCTGTTGTTTTTGTGAGGAAAAACGCTAGTGGCATACCATCAGGGTCTTCAAGGTCTTTAATAATGGCCCAGAATAACAAAGCAGGGAGACAAAAATAATATATTAAGGATGGCATTGATGCAATACCAGGTGCCAGTGTCAGGCCAATATTCAGCAGAAAGTGCTTGATTTGACATTGAAGGGAAAAATAAAGATGAATCTGATCTAATTGTGTAATAAATCTAGTCTGAAATAGCACATTCACATTGCATGATGTGTTGATGGCCGTGTATTCCATCCTGTGTGATAACACGAACAACTGAAGTGGGCCGTCATGCTACTTCAGATGCTACTTCGTCATGCTGCTCAATGTGAAAAGCAAATAGCACTTTTTAAAACCTCGACCGTTTAAAAATGAACCAACTACAACACACATCAAAAACATGAAATGTACAAACTGTGGAAACCACAATGAAACAGCCATGTACAGCTGTAAGTTTCCCCCAACATGCTTTACATGCGCTAAAGTTATTTTTCAGATAAATGTAATAGATGGAAACAAGACACTTGAGAAACATCTGAATGGAAACCTGACTAATGTGAAAATAAAAACACATTTAGAAAGGTCAAAGGTCACCTCTCATTTGCTGACAGGAAAATCTCCAGGTAGTACTGTACTGCACAGCTGACTTATATTCATTAAATAGAGTCTTTTTCATGTTTTCACTTTCTAAAGTCAGAAACTATATGAACAAAATGTAAAGCTGGCTGATAAAACCTGGAACCTGCTAAAATTGCGATGCATAGCCAGGTCTTTTCAAGCACTTATTACAAGCATTCTGGCTGCTTTTTCAAGGTGAATGTTAATGGAATGTTGAGAGAGAGTGAATAATGGCAAGAACATCAACTAAACATCATCAAAACAATACGTTGATGGATTATGATCCAGAATCATTGACTCTAAAGTTTGTTGGAAGTCATTGCCTTTCATACAGTTTTCAATCACTACCCGGGTGTGTGGAGGCAGTTCACAACTCTAAGCAAACTACTGTAATATTTCATCAGCACATCAGTCGGATTTGAACAGGCTACAGTACATAGTATTACATTTATGTGTGTGTGGTTGTAAGTGATAAAAGGCTTTAAAGTATCAATCATTCACTTTTAAAGACAAAACACAATCTGAACTGATATTCAATCTATTTATTAGCCGAGAGACTGCATGCCTGCAGTTCTGTGTTTATTGGTACCACTTTGATTTGACCTTCTTTGATTCTTTCTACTGAAATGCGACAGATGGACACTATTTCTGGCCTGAACGGAACGTGACCCTAACTTTTCTCCTGCCTCTTTTTTTTTTGCTTGTTTATGGCATCTTGGGCACTGAGAGATAAGAAATGCAGACAGTGTGCATATGTATCGATCAATGTAGTTTAAAGCAATTCACATACGTTTAACATTACTTAAACGTTAGCAGGAACATGGGATGGTGATTGAAAGATTCATGTAGATGCAACGAGAAGACCCATACCTCAGATAAGATTGCCTCCCTCCCTTCTTACCATAAACATATCACTGCTAATCAATGAAAGTAAAAAGAACTAGCCAATCACAGGCACAGTAGGGTGGGTCTTCATGGACTGCTGATTGGAAAGGCCTCAGGGTCTTCTTTCATTAGATCCTGATAGATTCAATTGATTTTTTTAAAGTATTCACATCCCTCACTGTAAAACATTTTCTGCCCCTTACCTGTTTACATCCATGCATCATATAATCAGAGTGGACTGGATGCTACATATCATAATTTAAGCCTTTATATCATTCCTATTTAAGACAAAGATATTTTAAATATATTTGCAATAATTCAACTTTCCAAAAGCCAATATTGCACCAATCTGGAACAACTAAAAGCTACAGTCACATTTTCTCTGAGGCACCAAAGATCTATTAAATGCCATTTTTGAGGCACCACAAGTCAAAACATGAACTTTTACAACCTCTATTGATATACAATATCCCTGACCTTCTTTGCCCTTCACAATAACATGTTATATTTCACTCTTTCAGTTATCTATGAGATAGAACAGCCACTGGGAAAGAGCTGACCTACACACAGGAGGCTTATTTGCAAGAAATAGTCGACAGTTTAATAAGTCTATCTTTCTGGAAATCCAGTTAAATAGCTCATCTTGTTTCCTGCAGAATCCTGCTATCCTACCTTTGATAAACTCATATAGTACAGTGAGACCATCTGTAGGAGTTTATGGTTTGACAACTGCTTTTGAAAAACCAGATCCCATCAGTCTGTGAAATGTGAGCAACAACAAATCTAAAGCCAGTCTTACCCCGTCTGGCAGAGCACGCCAGCACACAGCACTGACAAACTCATTAGTGTCGTCTTCCTTCTTGTCTTTGTCCAGAACACTTTTTACTGTGTCAAACTTGAAGGTCAGTAGCGTTTTGGAGAGCCCCTTGTAGTATAGATACAGTGAGTTGTTTTCACTTCCTGTGGGCAGGAAAAAGATGGTGTCATTCTTGAGGAAATAAATATGTATTTAAAACATTTAGACAGACATCAGTAGATGGATAGAAACTTTACGTGTGAGAAAGACTGCAACTGTACACAGTTCATACATACTGGAAGAGAAAATCTGCAGAATTTACACAACATACAAAATATTTAAACACAGGATTTGAATGTGCTGGAAAGGAAATGTATGAATGAAAGTATATATGAAGTAATGGGGAACATTTACACAACATAGTGAAAGAAAAAAGAAGAAATGGAGAAAGAGGCACAGTGACAGGTGTTGAATGGCACTCCATCTACTTCAACAAACGTCTGGTTGACCATAACTGGACAATAGAGGTCATAACTGGACACCTGCCAACCCTAAATCCCCGCATGCACAGAAGCTGCATGTTGAATTCTGAAAGAACAGACATGCTTAGTGCATTTTAACTTTGACAGTTATTTATATATTTTTTGATAATACCACATTTTATACAGTAACCACATAAATGAAAAATGATGATGGTTTTTGGTAAATAATAAAATGTGTTATGATTAGTTACATAATGACATATGCTTACTAAACACAAAAAATGTAGGAAATTTTAGGCCTTTTATCCCAGAATGATTTTATTCCAGGCTGCACAACACTGATAGGAATGTTTAAGACAATGAAACTAAATGCACAAATGGTTGTACTGTTCCTATATATTTGATTGAGCACATTGAGTAAACACCCACAGCACAAGAGAGCAAGGTGAATAATAATCTGTACATTCCCCTTTAACAGCAATCACTTCCACCAAACCTTTCTTGTAGCAGAGTGAAAACTTTGGACCGTTCCTCCTTGCAAATGTGTTTCAGTTCATCAATATTTCTAGGACGGCTTGTGTGCGCTGCCCTCTCCAGGTCATGCCAAAGCATCTCAATAGCATTAAGGTCAGGACTTTGACTTGGACATTTAAAAAAAAATCTTTTTCAATCACATTTTTAGTTCATTTACTTGCATGCTTTGGGTCATTGTCTTGTCATCACCAAACATCTCTTCAACTAAAGGTCCTGAACTGCTGCCCTTACATTCTCCTGTAAAACAGCAGCAACGGTTTCCTTCAGAGTGTCCTTCCATGGACATCGTTCCACTATTTGACTAATAGTGGGCACATGTAATGAGTTTATTACAGTTTGTAGAGTCCTCTGTAGGACTTCTTGTGGTTGTGGTTTGTGGTCTTTAAAATGACACCCACTCCTAGGGAGAGCAGAAACCCATTTCTAGCTTATGCAGCGTATCCCAGCTCCACGGACCTCTAGAATACATCATCTGGGGTCTTCTGAAAATTGTTTGCATTGAAGCCTGGTTCACACTAACCAATCTTTCTTGAGAACAGCAGCTTTGTGAGTAAAACGGGTTGTGTGGGCATTTATTTAATGAGCAAAGCACTTGTGAAACCCAAACTTGCAACTTGATCTCCTTAACTGCAACACCTTTTTCCATTTAGCTCATGAAGACGTCATTAACATAGAAGTTGCCCGATGTTCTCATCTGTATTGTGGATCTTTACTCAATGTTCCAAACAAGAGTCTAATAGTAAAATTGTATATTAGCTTAGTTACATTTTGTTGGTCTATGATTGTGACTTAGACAAAAACAATTTTATTTATGATCAATGCAGAAATCCACAACTGTATTTTCACAACTGTATATTTAGCTTTGTGTGCATTGTAGAGGTATAGTTATAGCATGCCAATAGTTATAGCAATGTCATTAAAATGTGAGTAACTCCAAACCTGTTCTTGAACTTCCAAACAGGTCCTACAAGTTTCTGTCTTTTAATTTATGAATTTAATGTTAAAACGATTTGCCTTGAGTTCTGCTAACTTAGCCAGTTACAGTATATTTGAACTATAATGCAATGAGACATTAAAAATAACTTTTTTCATATATCAGATTAGATCGCCTACAATATCCTTTATAGCTCTATAAGTGTGGTGGTATGCAGAAACCAGCCATAGAGTGAAATAATTTTGATATTATTTATGCATATTATTTGCATTATTTATGTATCTAGTATACTAGCCACTGTATATGTATTGTTTTGTTTTTTACCTATTGGCATTATGTAAATTACTCTGTATCAGTTATCCTCAAAACTAATTTTCCACCACTTTACATATTTGATTTTCTTCCAGACCACTGTGTCTGGAAATCGATTTTTAAACATTAAATTCATAAATTTAATGTTACTAGTATACTAGTACTAGTAAATACTAGTACAACTCTAGTATTTTTCGCATTTGTACTTTCTCACTATTGTAAGTCGCTTTGGATTAAAGCGTCCGCTAAATGCAATGTAATGTAATGTATCTGAAAAATTTGAACTCTTATAATCATGCTTTTTTTATAAGGAAAACATCTCCAGAATAATCTGATAAGCTGTGCTCCAACTGGTAGTTTTACATTAAGACACCAAAAACAACAGACACAGAATTACCATGTAGCAATAATCATATGCATAAAATGTATTTGTTCATTTATTATTTCTAATTTTTGATCCAGATCCCACATGAAGTTTTGAGAGTTTTGTTTGCCTTTATTTATTTTGTTAATTGATGCCGATACAGCACAACTATCAGAAAATTTGTCAGAGCTGACAAATGGATAAAGTGAGAAGAGGAAGATAAGCGATGATGATCTGCATGGAATGCAAAAGAAGTGTCTGATTGAGAAGGTGAGAGCAGAGTTACTAGAAAAGTGAATGATCAAATGAATGGTGTGGAGAGGCCACTTGCCTGACCTCGCATGGAAATTGAAACTGTAATGGCTGTAACTGTAAAAGCTGGTATATTTAAATTTTGGCAGCAGACAATGTAGGTTTGTGGAATTGGCCTGTTTAACTGCTCATGTTTGCTTGTTTGGGATATGCATTTGAAAGAAAAGAGTTGCATGTCTGTTCCAGATAGCCAACTCTACTTATATAACTACCCCAAACACAGTTTTTCGTTCTATGGCACCTTTATCACACAATAACAAGCTTTGGGCTTTTTTCAGCAAAAAAAGTAACGAATGCTAAAAGGCTGGTCCAATAAACCTCGTTTCGTCTACATGCTTCTGTTCAAAAATTACAAAAAAATTCAAGTTTAAAATCCAATGTTCAATATATAATTGAACACAGACTCTACACAACTGAAAAGTGGTAAAAGCTCATTTTTATTTTTTTACTTTTTCCTCACACTAGTTTCTACTGGTCACCACACATAAAAATTTTAATTGAACCGAAAAAAAAATTGTAGTAGTAGTGAAAGAAGGTTATAATTTCCAGAGGGCACTGCTATGGCGCTGTGAGGTTCCACTTACCACATGCTACATAGTCTCCATTGGAGGCCAGACCCACAAAGTTCTTCTCATTGATGTGGCCTTTGAAGGAGCGCAGGCAGTGGGGTTTGTTCACATTCCAAAGTTTCAGCTGGCTGTCCGTGGAGCTGTTTCACACAGAGTTAGCTCATCAACATTCACATGCTTGCCTTATGGGCATCTTTCCCCAACTCTCCAACTTCTGGCACAAGTAGCTTTCTTAAAGCAAAGGTATTAAAAATAACTTCATAAAGGTTAGGCCATATACATACGCAGACACGATCTCTTCACCGTTGACAAACTTGGCATAGGAAACTGCCTTCCGATGACCTTTGAAGACCATGATGGGCTGTTTAGTGTTTCTAAGGTCATAGTAATGGACACAGTGGTCTGGAAGAAAATCAAATATGCAGAAGTGGTGGAAAATCAGTTTTGAGGATGACTGATACAGAGTAATGTACATAATGCCAATAGGTAAAAGACAAAACACTACATATACAGTGGCATGCAAAAGTTTAGGCACCCTGGTCTAAACGCATATTACTGTGAATTGCTAAGCAATAAATGTAAAGAAAAATTTTTAACAATATTTTTACCCAATTTTCTCCCTAATACATAGCTAAATCAATCCACTGAACCACTGGGCCAGGTTACAATTTTAAGTAAAATTACTTTATCTCCATCTTTTACAGCTTCAAAATAACAAAAAAGCAAAAGACCTGAAACAAACGTTTGGGCACTCTGTGTGAACATTACTTATTAACAACCTGTTTGAAGTTAATCACAACTTTTGGTAAGAGTGAAAGTTTTAAACATTTTTAGCAGCAAAAAGTCTTTTCAGTTCTTGTTTGGGGATATTCTCCTATTCTTCCTTTAAAAGGTTCCTGATTCTGTTAGATTCATATGCTGTCTTGCATTGACTGCTTTTTGATGTCTATGTATAGATTTTCAAGGATTCAAGGAATCCTTTTTTTTTCAAAAATGTTTAGTTCAGGGGACTGTGAGGGCCATGGCAAAACCTTCAGCTTGCTCCTCCTGAGGTAATCCATTGTGAATTTTGATTTGTTTAGGATCCCTATTGTGCTGCAGAAGCCATTCTCTTTTTGCTTACAGAATTTGCTGATATTTAATTAAACACATCACTTTTTAAATTCATCAGTCCACAGGACTGGTTTCCAAAACCTATTAAGATTGTTTAGATGTTCCTTTGCAAACATCTGACACATTTCGTGGTAATGATTGAGAAATGATTCTTTTGAAGACTCTTGCATGAAGGTCATTTTTGTGTAGTTGTTACTGCACAATACACCAGAGCATCACCACTCCTGAGTCTGTTAAATCTTCCTGAAGGTCTATTGCAGTCAAACGGGAGTTTTGATTTGCCTATCTAGCAATCCTATGAGCCTCTTGGAAAGTTTTCATGGTCTTCCTGACTTCACCTTGACTTCCATCTTTCCTGCTGAGTGCCATTTCTTACATTATGAAACGAGGAAACGGCTACCTGAAAAATCTTTGCTACTTTCTTATAGTCTTCTCATGCTTTGTGGGCATTAATTTTAATTATCACAGTGCTATAAACGTGCTTACAAGAGCCCATGGCTGCTGATTGTTGGGACAATGTTTAAAATTTGCCTCACTTGTGCTTTCCTAACAATTACTGTGTATAAACCAGTCTTAACAAGCTCATTTATTTCTAAGACCTTGGTAAACATTTGTCTGAGAGCTCAAATCTCTTGGGCACAAACATTTGCATGGTGCTCCTTTCCTTTATTTCACTCTAAAATTGTACAAAACAAAAAAAATACACTAATATTGGCTAAAATGTTGGAACAAAAGTTACACCTTTAACTGAATGCCTTTTGTAGATACGTAGGAACTGAAATTTTGACCAGAGGTGCCTTAAAGTATACTTCTTTATAACCATCATATCTTAGCAATGGATAAACATATTCACCAAAGAACATTTACAGAATGCCTGGCCTTGTTGAGTTATTAAATAGACAGAATGTGGCAGTTCTTCAGTCATATGTGCAAGGCTCTTTAAATAAATTTGTCAAAACAACTTCCACTATATTGTATTCCACAGAGAAATGTGCAGCAGACAGATGTTCATACAGAACTACACTGTTTGTGATAAAATATACATTACCTGCACACCCAAAGGCAAGGTGATACCTAGACGTTGGGCTGAATTTGACACAGCATACATTGGCCTTCGCTTCAATGCTGGCAACTGAATTGTCCAGGTTAGTAGACCACAACTTCACTGTAAAGAATTGGGAAACATGTACTTTGTTAATATACTAGACAGCAGTAAAGCAATCTGTGCTATAGTGTTGCACACATTTTTGAAGCATACTTTGCACACATAATGAACTGTTCCTTTTCTGTACCTTTCGCATCATCTGAGCCAGATGCCAAGAGTTTGGGATCCATCAAGTTGAAATCAACACTCCAACATCTTTTCTCATGCTCCTATGAAAATGTTCACAACCGTAAAAAAGTGGATTACAAACATTACACACAAACACTATGAGAACAGATTAGCTGTTCTATTACAGGTAGTAAATACTTGAAATGTAGAATTTAGAAAAAAAAGAATAAATGAAACACCTCAAATGATAACATTTTTGAACACTGTACCTGATAGACTTTTGACCTCTGCCCTGTGAACCCATCCCAAAGGATAACTGTTCCCTCATAGTCACTACTTGCCAGCAGGTTCTTGTGATAGCTACTCCAGCTGATACAGCTGAAACATTAAGAGAGAGAAAGCAGAGAGTGAGAGAGTGTGAGAAAAGCAATTTATTACTATCCATGGTGTGTTGTATACTGTAGCAGAATCATCTTCTTCTGAACTGAGTGTGTTTGTGCACCTAATTTTGGAGTTGCATGTCATCTCGTTGACAGGATAATGAATGTCCACAGCATCCTGAATCACTGTCCCATATTCAAACACTTTAATTTTCTTGGTGACACCGGCGATAGCAAAGTAATCACAGTCCCGGTCAAACTCAATGCTGCACAGAGGAGAAGAGACAAAACAAGTGTCAAGAACGGTGAGTTCTCCTCTAATCTGTCTTTCACGTTACCTGCAGGAGCATTTAATCACACCCACCAGAGGTCAAATCAGACACCACACAACAACCTCTTACTGATTACAATCAGGGGAAAGTACAATCAGAGGATATGATTAAAAACCCAAATAAATCCAAATGATACTTTTAAAAGTACAGCAGTGATTATGCAGACACGTAAACAAACAACATTATGTTTAACCTGCTCAAACTTGTCAAACATGACAAACTAAAAAGTCCTGAACACTGGCAATATAGTGTCATTTAAAGTCATTTCCTGACAGACTGTATTACAACATCACTGTCTTTACAGTTATACCAGAGCACCCTCTACTGGTGATGTTCTGAATTTCCAAGTTCAAGTTTCTGAATTTCAACAGTCCCCAATACTGCATTATAGAGCTTAGAAATAGACCTTAAATAAAGAAGATCATACCTAGAAACAATACTTGAGCCATTGTAGAGGTCACTCGCATAGGAGAGAGTGGCCAGGGGCCGCACAGAATTGTAACGTGTGAATTTGGAGAGACATTCCATGAAATCGTCCAACTGGTTAACAGTCCTGCTATCGTCTGCAAAACAGACATGCATGTTTGCGTTTAAAACAAACAAGGTACTGGATGACAAATATATTCATACAAGTGTTTCATATGGTATTCAGAACAGTTCAATCATCTTCAGTATCCAGCACTAATCTTCAAGTCACAGAAGACTTGATTTTCCTTAAAGAACATGTTACAAATGTTAGTTTGCAGGTGATTTTAATAAAACATGTTCTGCTTCTGGAGAGAATTTTTGTTGCTTGTTATAGCATGAAACCCCCATTTAAAACCTATATTTTAATTCCAAAATCTATGCCATCTAATACTTTATAAAATCATCTTATACATATTCTATCATTAAAGCATGCCAACAAATTTGCAGAATAGTTTCAATTAGAGCTGGGCGATATGGCCAAAAATGTTATCACGATAAATTTTTCTATATTGATCAATCTTGATAATTATCACGATATAAAATTTTCTTCTAACACCGTCATAGTTTTAACATCTTTCTAAAAACATCAAACTAAATACATGAAATGTTACTATTTAAAATATTATAATGTTTATTGCCAGAACATAATATTGTAGCGTCCAGCTGGACGCGTTGAAAGGATGGACGAGAAAGACGTTTACAGTCATGGCTTTATTGTTGAAACTTAGAATAATTGCTGTCGGCCGCAGCCACTCCAAAATAACAACAGGCTAGAGAGCCAACAAGCTAACAGGCTAAAGCTAGCACTTGGTCTGTCTGACACACACACACACAGCGAGCCCCTCCTCCTTTTCCTTCTCACTCACACACACATAGCAACCTCACAGTCTCTCGCCTGGCCACCCTACGCTTGTCTTAAACACAACAGTGCATTTAGGTGGCGCTGGGGAGGAGGAGCTAACAAACAGCAGTATTGGACTTCAGAACTCACCGTCAAGCTGCTTAGACGCGAAATGGAAATGAACGTTAATGCTTATCGAATTCTATTGTCCCGGCTTATCATCATTGAGGGAAAAATTATCGTGAAACAAATCTATATCGTTTTATCGCCCAGCACTAGTTTTAGTCCATTGCATATTCTTCTGGAATGTGTGAAACAGACAACTGCATTTTTATCCATCTATTCACTACAAGTGTAACATAGCAAAAGTGGCAACTGAGCTTGGTTGTTTGAAAGAAATGTGTATTGATGTAGGCACGTGATTTACACAATTTTCAAAAGGTGTAGTTGTTAGCTACATGAATTTTATCTCCTGTGCAAAACTTAAGCAAACTTTGGACACCCAACATGTCTTGCATGATTCAAACGCTTGGGGTAATTAATATTGTACGTTAGTTTCTGCCAAGTTATCGCTTTAAGGAACAAATGTCTGTGCTCACCTGTGATGCGAGACATCCTGTTTGAGAAGTAGCACTGCTCCAAGTCCTCAAAGTGAGCAGTTAGCCTCTTCCGACGAGAAGCCAGAGTGCTGTTGTACCATGTCTGTCTTTTACCCTTACAGACAAAGTTCATAGAAAACAATTTCAAAATCTCATAAAATATTATTTTAGGAAAAATGATTTAAAATGTGCCCACGTTAGGTGATATACAGAAAGTCCTTTTCTCCAATTAAATGTACCTGTGAACTTCCACCAAACTGAGGAGGCTGGATATATTCTGTGGTTTCAATGATGCTGCTGCTGGAGAAAGAATATGAAATTAGAATTAGCAGGATAATAATCTGATCACAAAACCAAAAAAAGCAACCTTTATAAGAAGAACTCTATAGAAATGTAAAAAACACAAGCTCACATCTCACAACACGCACTAAATCACAAACGGTTCAGGATATTTGGTTTTGTATGAATTTTAAGGGTGAATCTAAAAATGCACTCTACACTTTACAGGTGAACTTAATGTGACCCCTAAACTTTTGAATGCACATGTGCAACTGTTCAATGTTTGAGTACTTTTTGCATAACTTGATCTCTAAAAAGTATCTTTGCTATTCACAAATGTGTCATATTACATCATTTTCCTCAATAAATGATCAAGTATAATATTTTGTCTCATTTGTTTAACTGGGTTCTCTTTATCTACTTTTAGGACTTGTGTGAACATCTGATGATGTTTTAGGTCATATTTATGCAGAAATATAGAACATTCTAAAGGGTTCACAAACTTTCAAGCACCACTGTACTAACTAAGGAATATTTCATTTCAGCTATGAATTAGTTGTATTGGTATAGAAAGTTTCAGGGTTGTAAGGCTGAAGTCAGTGTGTTGGTCTTACCTGGGTGTGGGAGAGTGAGGTTCCCCAAACTGAGGAACAGTGCTGTCTAAATTGGGGTCCATGTCACTCACTGTTGAATACATGCCACTCATTTCCTAAAAAGAGTAGAACGATTATGGATATAAGCTCACTTATACGCTTTAACAACGATTGGGCTACACGCATCAACAATCATAACATTTTTAATGGCTGCAGTAGTTTACCTCAACACGCTTTATGTCCTCTTCCAAAAAGTTAAGCTCTTTTTGTAACTGCTCCAGTTGCTATACAAGAAAAGAATCATTTCAGTTAATTAGCTGCCAGCCTGTTTAGTCTCTAGTGTACATCAAATTGAACACATTAGATTCACTATAGGTTGAAAGGCACAACCTCTCGTTTATTTCTTCTTGCTTCTTTCAAGAACTCCATTAAAATTTGACGCTGAGCTGCTTGGGACTCCTGTGGAAACAGAAACATGGGTGGCATTTCGTGAGAAACATCACAGCCCACTTAAATCAAGGAAATTAAAATGTCTCTACAACCAGCTGTTTAGAAAGAGCACTGACCGCTTCAAGCTGCTTCTTTTTCTGCACAAACAGCTCCACCATGTAGGTGACATTTGCTAAATCCAGATTCTCTAGGTCTGTGCCAAGAACATCCTGGAAAAATTGCCATTTGGTTCCATTCTATAAACACAGCACATTAAATACAGAGTTAACATTACCCACCCTGAGGTGTCAATAGTCTTGGGTCAACAGATGATGCCATTGCACACTGTCAATGGCTGACAGACAACACAATATTCCATCAAGTTCAAACACACCCCGCCATCAACAGTGGGTGTGTCACTCCTCTGAGATATTTAAGCTATCCTGTCATGTCTCCGTCTCTGACAGACATTCAGTTTTGCTTTCACTTTAATCACTCATTGTTGGAAACATTAAACTACTCCTTCAAACACATTTAACTGGTTTCTTTCTCATTTATTTGTTAGCTAAAATTCTGTTCAGATTGGATTAAATTTACATGAGGTTCTCATTTCTTACAGAAGCACCTCTGTGATTTTATTTCCAGATTACCCATGTCTGTTTTTCCCCCATTTGTCTTCATAGGCTGAATTACCTACCGTTTTTTTTAGCTAACTCAGAGCTTGTCTGATCATTTTAGTCCTGTTCTGACACAAGTGATTTTCCAGGCACACGTTACTACACACTGCAAAATAAAGATTTTTGCCTGCTGCTACCAGCCGTATGTCTGTTATTGTAAGGAACCACCAAAATCCTTCACAAATCACAAACTGACAGTTAATACTTAAGAGTAACAATCTTCTTGGTCTGGAAGGAAAGTCTTGGAAAAGTGTTATGTGGAGGAAATCCATATGAAATGTGAGATACCATCAGTGTGACATACAGTGGGAAAAATAAGTACTTGATACACTGCTGATTTTGAAGGTTTTCCCACCTACAAAGAATGGAGAGAATGATCACCTGTCATTTTTGTCGTAGGTACACTTAAACTGTTAAGAGACAGAATCTAAAAAAAAAAATCAAGAAAATCACATTGTATGATTTTTAAATAATTAATTTGCGTTTTATTGAATGAAATAAGTATTTGATCACCTACCGACCAAGAATTCTGGCTCTCAGTGTTTTAGTGTTAGTGTTTCTTTAAGAAGCCCTCCTATTCTTCACTCATTACCTGTATTAATTGCACCTGTTTGAACTCGTTATCTGTATAAGACACCTGTCCTAACCACAACCCATCTTTAATGCTCTTACTGTTGGTGTTGTACTCATCCTTCTTCTTCCTCCAAACACAAGTGGAATTGATACCAAAAACCCTATTTCAGTCTCATCTTCTCCAGGATTATCCAGATGATCAATGGGGAATTTAAAATGGGCCTGAACATGTGCTGGTGTAAGCAGGGGGACCTTGCGTGCACTGTGGGATTTTAAACCATGACAGCATAGTGAGTTACTAATGGTCCTCTTTGAGACTGAGGTCCCAGCTCTCTTAAGGTCATTGATCAGGTCCTCCAGTGTAGTTTACCCCATGAGGTGAGATCTTGCATAGAGCCCCAGACCAAAGAAGATTAACAGTCATTTTGTGTTTCTTCTATTTTCAAATAATTGCGCCAACAGTTGTTGCCTTCTCACCTATTGTCCTGTAGCCCATTCCAGCCTTGTGTAGTTCTGCAGTTTTTTTCCCTGGTGTCCTTGGAGTGTGATTGATTCATTGAGAGTGTAGACTGGTGTCCTTTATACAGGTAACAAGTCCAAACAGGTGCATTTAATACAGGTAATGAGTGAAGAATAGGGGGGCTTCTTAAAGAAACACTAACACTAAAACACTGAGAGCCAGAATTCTTGGTCAGTAGGTGATCAAATACTCATTTCATGCAATAAAATGCAAATTCATTATTTAAAAATTATACAATGTGCTTTTATGGGTTTTTTTAGATTCAGTTTGTCACAGTTGAAAATTACCTACAATAAAAATTACAGACCTCTCCATTCTTTGTAGGTGGGAAAATTTGCAAAATCAGCAGTTTATCAAATACTTATTTTCCCCACTGTAGGTTTATTAAGAGTAATATAGACTTACATGAGTGATTATAATCACATATCACGTGACACAGATATCTGGGTTTGTTAAAAAACACAACCACCCAGAAACTCACTCATCCTGTAGTTATTTTACTGTTTGTCTGGATGCAGGAGACAAAGATATGCTTAGGAGATGTGTAAAATTGTTTAAAAACAGATGTTTCCCTGGTAAACTAATTTAATGCAAATAGAGAACTTCAGTGTTTTTTGGTGAAGAAGCAACACCAGTATCACATATGCTAACATGTTACTTCACTAAC